>JBBPRK010000967.1:0-16056 GCA_038093075.1 Boletus patriciae
TAGACTATACTAATGGTCATCTACCAGGGTTGTGTTGAGGAATGCCACTCGTAAGATTGAGGTGGAAGTTCACTCATTCGGGTATAATGTCTGACATTGCATGGAACTGATTCCGTGCAGGTCAACGTCATGTGCCAACACTCCTCCTCGATGCATAAACCACATGTGAGTGAAGATGAAGGAGGATATGAAATGGTATATTAAAAATGGATGGATACGAATGAGGTTATATGAAATTTAAAAGACGGAAAAAACTACTCCTCCTGATGAACGACTCCTCCTTGCGTGGAGTCCTGAAGGCCCATATGCATACAGAAGCGAACAAAGGCGCCGTGAGGTAGTGCTTTAGTGAATGCGTCTGTGATGTTGTCTTTGGAGGGTACATGGTGAAGGTAGAGTTGGCCGTCAGAAACATGTTCACGGAGGAATTTGTATTTTGTGTTGATATGTTTGAGTTTGGTAGGAAAAGCAGGATTGAATGATAGGGTGATGGCACCGTTATTGTGACAAAGGAGGGGGGATGCAGTGGGCTGACGGAGGTTGAGGCCCGCAAGCAAGTGACGAAGCCAGATGAGTTCTTGGGATGCTTTGGATGCAGCAATGTATTCAGCTTCACAAGTCGACAGTGTGACATGCTTCTGTTGGTGTGAGCTCCAAGACACCATGCTGGAGCCAAGGGAGAAGCAGAACCTGCTGGTGGAGCGGTGAGTGTCTGGACAAGATGCATAGTCACTGTTGGTATAACCGAGCATTCACACGGTATGTTCACCACCGAGCACTAAGTGAAGGTCACAGGAGCCTTTAAGGTAGCGAACAATCCGCTTTGCAGCCTTCCAATGAGCTCGGCCAAAACAGTCCAAGAAATGGCAGAGGTGATTGACAGCAAAGACGATGTCAGGTCGTGTACCGATGGATAAGTACATGAGGGACCCGATCCGTTCGCAGTAGGGGGAAGGTGAGCAATGTCAACACACTCTTCATTGGTCTGGGGAGAGTTGGCCTTGGACAGGCAGAGGCTGGGCTCAAGTGGGGTGGATATGGGGTGGGTGTCAGAGAGGCCGAACTGTGAAATGATACAGTCGATAAGGGCAACCTGTGACAATGCGATGGTGCAATTCACGTGGTCACGTTCAATTGTGATGCCGATATGAAAATGTACAGGTGAAACAACCCAAAGGTAACCAGCGTCAACTGGTACTCTAGGGAATTGAAGGTGGAAGAACGCACCAAGAGCGCTAGCAAATGGTTGTGGAGGTGATCTCACTGGTTGTAATAGGGAAAAACCAAGAGAACTAAACTGGAGTTCTCTGGCTGGGACTTGCACCCTTATATACTACTACATGTGTATGTACATATTTGTATCGGATCTACCAATGATTGTTCTAGAATATCTCAGATCCTAGTAGCATAAGGTAGAAGCGTGCATCAAGCACGGC
Source organism: Boletus patriciae (assembly GCA_038093075.1). Lineage (NCBI taxonomy): Eukaryota > Fungi > Basidiomycota > Agaricomycetes > Boletales > Boletaceae > Boletus > Boletus patriciae. The sequence continues at coordinate 1,437 of JBBPRK010000967.1, forward strand.
CATGAAATGGAAAGGAAGTGGAACATGAGGTAACTGCACAGCGGTGGCAGAATGGAAGAAAAGAAGTAAAGCATAGCCATGCACTGCACGGAGATGAATGAAGTGAGGTGTGCATGCGGCATGATGTGAAAAGAAAAGGGAAGCATAGAGACAGCATGGCTGTCATAAGTTAATCTGATAAGGTGAAGGAAAGCAAGAAAAACGACTAAGTCCATTGAGACGATGTTAGGCGTATAGGGCCGTAACAACAGGGCCCCCATCCGAAATTTGCCATCGGGTTTGTAGTTGTTCTTTAAACTTCACTTGGGATAGCTTTGAACTGCCAAGCATAAAGATGTGTATCACAACAACTACAATGCTGTCAGAATCATGACGGTAATAGACACAATACTCGCAGTTGAGGCGTGTAAAGCCCCAGTTGACAAGTTGAGAATTGAGAGTCTTGTTCCACACTTGACCACCCTGTTTCATGCCATACAGGCTGTGCTGCAGCTCCCAGATGTGATCCTCAAAGCCATGCTCAATGAAGCCCTCGGGCTGCTCTATGAAGCATACTTCGTCGGAATCCAGGACACCATTGAGGAACACCGTTTTGATGTCTAACTGCTCGATTTTCCAGTTGAGAGCAGCACTGATATGAGCAAGAACTTGGAAAGACTCCATGCAGGCAGTAGGGGAGGTAGTTTTTGTATAGTCTTGGCTGTAGACAGCAGTACAACCACGACAGACGTACCTCGCCTTAAAGTGGGCGGGATTCCCATGTTCGTCACACTTAAGCTTGAAGGTAGGGTGGCCATGCATGATGTGATGCCCGGGTGGGACAGATGAGCAGGGGATGAGTTTGTAGATGCTGAGATCTTTAAGGGATTGGAACTCCTCCTGGAGAGCCTTCATCCAGTCTGCGGCATGAGGGGATGACATGGCTTCATGGTATGAGGCCAGGTCAGCGACATCAGAGTTGGATGCAGTGCAAGCAAATCAAGAATCATCATCTTCCCAGGAAGACGAGGAAGACCCAGCAGGGTCAGGAATGGGAGATGCTGGAAGTGTGCGAGCCTCCACAATAGCTGCAAGCATAGCTCATTGGATAGCTGGGATGTAGGGTACACCAATGGCTGTGGCCTTCTCCTCAGATGGACGAGATAGATGTGCGGAATGATGAAGAGGTGGGGGGGGCATCGATGGTGGGGAGTTGAGAGGAGTCATTGACAGTGGGGGGTTGAGAGGAGCCATTGACGGTGGGAGAAGGATGTGGCTCGACGGTGGAGGGAATGAGTGGTGGTGAAGGTATTCATGCGGCAAGGGGAGATTGGTGGGATTTGATGAAGGAGACATGAAACAAAGTAAAGACCTTCCTGGAGGGACGGTGGTAACAATGGTATGCCTTTGAGTCCAGGGAGTAGCCAATAAGAACACATTCAACCAAATGATCAAAAACCTTCGGATTGTGGTGGTTTTGGACAAGAATGAATGCATGGCAACCAATCTCTCGAAGGTGTGAGAGATCAGGGACCCAACCAAACCACTGTTCATATGGGGTGTGGCCTTGTTGCAACTTAATGGGTGTCTGATTTGTGAGGTAGCACACAGTCAATATGAATTCATCCCAGCAGTTGACAGGAACATGTGCAAAAGATCGCATGGCACAAGCCTTACCCATAAGAGTGTGGTGGACACGCTCAATGCAACCGTTTTGAGCGGAAGTGTGCAGTGCAGTAAACTGGTGTTGGGTGCCACGTGAGAGCAACCACGCTTTCAGGTCGAGGCGCTTGAGCTCCCCATTGTCAGAACGAAGGATCCCAACACATAGTCCAGTCTCTGCCTCACGTGCGAGTTCCCAGGCCTGTAGGGCAGGGAATGCTTCTGACTTGGTGCTAAGAGGGATTGACCAGCAGTAGGATGAGAAATCATCTATTATGTTCAGGACGTAGTGATTCCCCAAAGCAGATGCATGATCCAGGTGCTCCATAAGGTCTACATGCACAATCCCTAATCTCCAATCAGCTCACACCCCCTCCCTAACCTTGGGCACACTAGAGCAGGTCTGTTTCCCAAGAATACAGTGTTCACAGGGTGGAAGTGGGGGAGAGGAGGAAAGGGGCATACTGGTCACAGGGTTCTGATGAGCCAGGTCGGCGACAGTGCAATAATTCGCATGGCCGAGATGATTATACCAGGTCTTGAGCATGGGAGAGCGGGCAATGGCGAAAGCATGCATGGTGGTGAGGTGGCCACCAGATACTACATATAGGCGACGAGCAGTGAGAATGCCAGAGAGGATTTGAGCACCACTGGTGTATGTGACCCAGCAAGTGGAATTGGCAAAATGTGCCATGCATTTGAGAGCCAATGTCAGTGCTGATACAGAGATAAGACAAATGGTGGCACCTGGGATGAACAGGACATTGTCCAAAGTGACATGAATCCCCTTGGCAATGATGAGACAGATGGACCCAATACCAATCACCTGAATGGCTGATCCCCCAACACCATGGACAGCCCAGGGGGTGACAGGGCGAAGGCGATAGAAATCTGACTCGCAGTTGCTTATGTGGATGGAGGCCCCAGTATCAAGGAAGAATGGGGTGAGGGACAGGTCAATGGTGGTCGGTGCACGTTGGTTGGGTGCCTTATAGGTAAGTGCTGCGAGGTCCATGGGTTGTGAGTGGCAGCACCAGTCAATTGACATGAGGAGAGCTGATGTGTCAAGATACATGGCATTGTATTTGTCAGCATCGAAGCCCGGAAGAGAAGATGCAACCTCAGGAGTCAGAGTGTCCAAGGCAAGGCCAGTGAACTCTGTGGTGGGGGAGTTAGAGTTGGCTGTGGCACCAGGGGCATCATGGAGAGCAAACACCATGTTGGTCTCCAGGTCAACGAAGTACGCCCGACCAGATTGGTCATACTGAACGTTGCCTGGCTTACCAGTAGCAACAGTACCAGACTTACCAGCTGCATGTTGCTTTTCTGCTTTCTTGCTCAGGACCACGTCATGCTGTCCAGCGCGACCACCACCTTCACTGAAGCACTCAGGCCAGAGGTGACCAACACGATGCTCGGGGGGACATTTTGGGTTGAGGCAACATTTGAGATGTCCTGACTTCCCACATATGACACAAGTAAGTGTTGCACAACCAGACGGGGGTTTGGGTGCAGGGGTAGCCGCAAGGGCGAAAGTCCCGGAGGATGGGGGCCTCAAGTCCACGATTTGTTGTTCCATCTCAAGTCAGGTGTGGGCCATGAGTGGCGTGTAGGGATCAGAGACAGAGCTACGGACAATAGCATCAGCAATTTGGTCCCATACATGTGAAAGTTCGTCGGACAGTGCGTTGTAGGAAATCCACATTTCCTAGCCATACAATCCCTTCATATTCACACTCCCCAACCTCCCAGCCATCATACCATTCCAACTCTACATATCTGGAATTCTTCCACTTTGTTTAGGTCTTGCACGGTGTCCTTCCAACTATATGCAAACCCAGATTATGTTTCCTGCGCACCAGATCCTTCGTCCTACAGTCCCCTCCTCATCTGTGCCCATCCTAATTCATCGGTGAGTACTCATACTATTATTCTCTTGTCTTTCTCTATTGTTCTCTTGATGGCTCGCAAATGTGATCAATATCCGGATACATTGCATAGGTACCGAAACCATATCGTATTACTTAGACTTTCTCTCTTTGTTCCTATTTAGTGTTTGACAGTCTCGGGTATGCCCGGGACTACAAATAATTTGTATGCACACTTGAAAATCTATCTTCCAGTCTCCATCAGTTCCTTCTATCTATGAATCCCCAAGTCCTCAGTCGCAGTTATAGTCCAGCATACAGTCCAATACCTCAACTACTCATCTGACAGTTGTGGAAGTAGTACACATCAGTTTCCTAAGTTCCTACACCAGTCCAGCAGTCCTGGAAGTGTTAGGCCGTCCATTCCTTGTCTTGAAGAGGGTCCAGTGAGCCTTAGCATCATCCTCCTACTTATCCTCTCTTGTTAGAACCCCTAAGGGACGAACCTAATTGTTTCCCTTCACCTTCTGGTGTTTGCTACTGACCAGTTTACTTCCTATTGATTAGGAAGAATTAGAGCATCAACCTGATAGACCCACACCACCTATCATCTTTACAGCGTTCATCATCATGATGAGGGTGAAGGTCTCGGAGGTGGGCATTCCCATAGCATATATGTGGCAAACAGCTCTGGTGATTTCCAAACTGACCTTCACAAAGCGCTCAGTCTTGTGATAACAGAGTTGGAGGAGCTTCTGGATCAATGTGATCTGTGCGATCGGACCAATCTGCTCATGTCAATCGCACAAGATCTTCCAGGCATGGTAGGCATTGGTTTGGCCCTCTAGAAAGATCTTCTCCTCCAAGGAACAGCAGCCATGCATGATCACGATGATCGCCTCATTGTTAGCATCCCATAGGTCTGCACCATGGGGGTCCACGGCTTCCACAGGATGGATGAGTGATCCCAGGATGTAGGCCCATGCGTGCTTTGACAAGAGGTAGTCCTTGAAGTTGACGCTCCACTCGGACCAATTGTGAGATCCGCAGTCGAGCACAGATGTGACAACTTTGACGGCATCACTGGCACTAAGGTCGACTTTGGTAATTGGGACAGGGGATGCAAGAGGAGTGGCACTGGAGGGAGGGGAGGCACCCCCGACAGATGAAAGAGGGGACATGACTTTAGGCGAGGTTGTGTCAGCAGTGGTGGACAGGTGAGCACTTTGGGTATGGTTGCGGGTGACAGGTGGGGGCATGAATGAGAGAGACAGTGGATCATGTTTGGGAGAAAAGGGTCCGTTCTTGTAGGGAAGCATGGGGGAATATTGCACATGTGATGAAGAAGACAATGAAGCTATTTTTGGACGTGTGGGACGTCCAACGTCACCAGCGTGATGGGGCATGATCACCACGGCACAGGTCAGTCCAGCAGGCTATTCCTGTGGTCTAGATAGGACGATGCAGGGGATTACACCATGGTGGCAGGGCTCATAACCTGTTAATACTAGACTGTAATTAGTTCTCAGATGTATGGCAAGATGACTGAGTGTATTAATCACCTAGACCGGAATTAGTCTAGGTAGCTAGTAAGTTAAAGTGATATGGCGGGGTAATGAATGAGAGCTTACCCTCAGATATATGGCGAGATGACTGAGGGAAGCAAATGAACCAGCTACAAGATATATATATCAAAGGGTATGAGGTTTGGAATATAATCGAGGTTATGCATCGTGTGCGTCAACATCATGCGCCAACAAAAAGCTCGACATGAAATTGCTCAAATGCACCCACATAGGGTATGCTGACAATAAGAAGGCATTTGTGTGCCTACACCACCCAACGGGTTGAATATTTGAGTCCAAAGATGTTGTCTTCAATGAAAAGGACGAAAACAGCCCTACCTGTGTTAGTATCAATGTTAGCACCCAGTCTGTTGGTGAAATGGCTCACCCACATTGCCAGGAAGCAAGGGACGTACCCCCAAATGGACCTGTCACTCCCAAACTTGGAGAAATCAACTTGGGTGCCCAAACTGTCTCAGAAGGTGAAACAAGGAATGCAGAAAGCAAACAAGAAGTAGAGCACACCTTAGACAAGAAAAACAACCTGAAAACAAGCACTCTGTCATGCTCCATGCCCGAACCTGGAGATATCGACACCAGTCAGCTCCAAGAGTTGAAAATCAAACAAAAAATGACTCACAGGATTCAAAACTGTTCCAAAATGCAGTTGTGCTTGTCTGTTCACCAAAGTGTCATCCAACGAGGTCCCCCAGCACCTTATCCACACCCTATATCTCCACCAGATGTCTGCAGGTCAACATGACAAAGAAGAGCGCCAGTTTGAGATGACAATGTATACTATTTTGTCAACACATATGACAAGAGATCATTACCAACTCCACCCGATGGGAAAGGAAATGAGGAGAGAAGTAACAAGATCACAAAGGACCTCGTTGTACAGGGACAAGAAGGAATAGAGGTTCCTAGTAGGAGACTTACTAGGAACAGGTATCTTGGTTATGATAAAGAGTAGCTTGAGAGTAGTGGAAGTGATCTCAGAGCTGTGATGATGAGGGAATGAGAACAAGATAGTTCGTTATAGAGACTGGCTGTAAGGCCAGTCTTATATACTACTCTGTACTGTTTGTACATATATGCACAATAAGATATAAAGAGATACACAGCCCTGATAAGCAACAAGAGGGGTAAAGGCCATTGGTCAATATGGTGTATCTATATCTGTCTTTATCTATGGTGTCAGAATGATGTCATAGTGACATCATAGATAAGGGTCTAGGCCTTCATAATATAAATAGCATAAAAAGACCATAATGTAGTGGCTCTAGAATCTGGTATCAGGAATAGAAATTCTGAATAAGAAATACCAGGATTCTCAACAAGAAGTGAAGACAATGGGAAAGTGGAGATAGATGATGAAACACCAGAAGCGGCGAGATTAAGTGGGTGTGAGATGTCCTTCCTGGAACAGGCATATTGAGCTGACACAGCCATAGATGATAAGCCACACACTTACAATGAGGTGATGAAACAGTCTGATGCTGATCTGTGGTACAAGGTGATGCAAGACAAGCTGGGGATGTTTGAGAAGATAGGACTATACAAAGAAGTCAAGTGTCCATGTGATCGCAAGGTTATTGACTCAGAGTGGGTCTACAAAATTAAATGAGGACCCAATGGTGAAATTGAGAAGTACAAGGCACAACTCATAGCAAAGGGGTTTACTCAGATCCACAGAATTGACTATGCTGACACCTTTGTGCCTGTCACCAAATTTGCCACCATTCATGCCCTCCTTGCACTCACTGCCAAGTACAATCTCAAGATTCATCAAATGAACATGAAGTCTGCCTTTCTCAATGGAGAACTTGATGAGGAAATGTTCCTTGAGCCTCCCCCTGGCTTTCATTCATCACACTACAAGGTCTAGTGACTACTACGTGCCCTGTACAGTCTCAAACAAGCCCACAAATTGTGGTATGAGTGGCTATGTGCTGTTTTTTCTAGCCCTCAGGTTTACGCATTGTCAAGCCAACCATAGTGTCTTTTACAAGATTGAAAATGGTGTTTTAATCATTGTAGCAGTCTACATCGATGACACACTAGCGCTATCATATAATCACAAGGCTATTGACAAGCTGAAGCAACAATTCGTGCACAAATATGACATGACAGACCTCAGTGAAGCTCATTCATTGGATTCTGGGTATGGAGATTATATGCAACTGTGAAAAGTGGATGATTGAGCTCTCTCAACAATGCTACATTATGTCAATACTTGAATGCTTCAACATGACCAATGGCCATCCTGTTTTGACACCCATTGATGCCAATGTCAAACTTGCAACATTAGCTGAAGCTGAGAGCGACATAAAAGAGTACCAAAGTGCACTTGGGGCCTTAATGTACACTATGCTTGCCACCCGCCCCAACATAGCCTTTGCAGTTGGCACACTCAGCAAGCATGCTGCCACACCTGGTCAAGAGCACACCACTGCATTAAAATGTGGCTATTGCTACTTGTATGGGACATCGGATACACATCTTGTCTTTTGAGGAGATGCAAAAGATGATTTATTAGGTTATGTATGTCAACACTGACTGGGCAGCCAACATTAATGATTGATGATCTGTTACAGGATACGTCTTTATCCTTGCCAGTGCTGCTTGTTACGATTGCTTCTTTACTTTTCAATTTACAACCTTGCTACCTTTGGCCTCTCATCACCTTCCTTTTCTCTCGGCTTCCTCCCATTCTTTCGGAATGCCTTCCACCTAAACACAGCTTTTTTACCTACACACTGTGCATGGCTATGCATAACCTTACCTTTTCTTCTCAGGGATTATCCCTTCTTCTCAGGGACGCTATTTCTGTTCCTGTGTTCTCACAGCTCTTTCCTATCCTTGAACCAGCATAGCCTGGTCTATGTGTGGTATATTCTCCCTATATAAACTAGCCCACTCCCTGTACTTTAGCTCCAACTTTGACCTACTCAATCCTATCTTGAATATACCTGGTCTTAGTCCCTTGTCATTGAATCTCTCTTAGTCTTCGTCCTACTATTGAGTGGACGCTCCTTGAAAACCTCTGAATCTCCAGTGTCTGTCTTGATGCTCGAACTCCTAATGGATGACCCTTAGGACAAACTCAGTTCAATTGAGTCTATGCTTGCTTCTACCCGGATCAAACGTAACACCACTATTAGTTGGTTGTTGAAGAACAGTCCTCTGTTGCTTTATCAAGTACTGAAGCCAAGTACATGGCTGCTACTGCTGTGATGAAAGAAGCTGTTTGGCTTCTCAAACTGGTCAATGAACTCAACATTGTCTTGTCCTGTCCCACAATGCTACTGATCAATAATCAGTCAGCTATGGCTCTCGCAAAAAACACCATGTTTCATGATTGCATAAAGCATATCACAATCCAGCACCACTTCACTCAGGAGAAGTTGGACTCAGGTGAAATAGCAGTTGACTATATTCTGACCTTGGACTTACACAAGAAAAACATGTCCGATTTTCAGTAGGTATGGATATATCTTTCTAACCCATCACTTGTTGTGTGGGCATGGTGTTATTTCTTGATAGATGGTCTACAAGGATGGCTTACATAATCATCCCACACCTCATAGTACAAAGTTTCTTTTCATCACACCTCAGTCTGGTATTTACTCGACTGAGGTGAGACACTTTGCTCATAGATTCTCTACTATTTTACTAATAGGTCTTAGTTACCTTTGTCTTTCTTCAGGTCTGTCTAATACAAAGTCTGGTATTTACTCAATTGAGTTACCTTTGTCTTTCTTCAGAATCTGCCAAGTTCCTCAGAACAAAACTCAGGCCAATTTCAAGATTAGTGCTGTAAAGCACAAGGGGGATGACCCAAAAATTGAGCAGCAGCAGGCACCATGAGGTGACAGCTCAAAGAAGAGATGAAAGCATGGTAAATGCACTGGCAAGAAGCAGAAGGAGAAGGAGTTGAAAGACTCTTCTTCCCATACACACACCCATATTGCATTGGTCACCTATACTCTGGTCCTGAGCCACCCATGGATCCTCGTGCCCTCACCCATCGACCTGCCTTGATGTACCAAGGTGAACAAGGTCCTGTCATATCCCCAAATTTGACCAAGTCCAGCCCCGACCTCGGACTACCTCGGTCCATCTCGGATCTCTTGGACTACTCGGTTCACCCTCAGTCTCCTGATCTCGGCCCCATCTCGGACTACTCAGACCACCTCTGATCCCCGACATTGGTCCCACCTCGGATCACTCGGAACATTCGGTTACTTGGACTAAGTATGACCTTTTACGGACTACCCCATTTAGACTTGCTCGTCTCGTTATCCTGTCACTCGCTTAACCTCACATGTACTAGGCTTGCCCTTAGAGATCCAGTGTCTACACCACTCGGATCTTTGGGTACTGCCTCCATTCATTCCCCTGGATCCTGTACCTCGCCGTCGCTCAGACTAGTACTTTCTCTGAGCACGACACTTTCGGTCTTCGGACACTGCCTTTCTATTGTACTATATAAACCCAGACTTTGTAGCACTAGTTCTTCAGTTCGAATATCTCGTCGTGTTCTCGTCTCGTCCCCTCGTCATCACATCACTGTCTTTATACCCATGCCCCCCTAAAATTCCACTTGTCCTTTCGACTCCCTCACTCGACCTTCCTGTCTGTTCCCCCCTAAGTCGACCTCAGACTTAGAACCCCGAAATAGAACTATACTCGTCGTCGTCCCCGGTCGAAGACCACTGCTCAGTAGTCACTCCGAGTCTACCCGACTTGTCCCGAGCGCGTTGAGTACCGACCTCCCCTATCATCCCTGAACCCTCGGAGTTCCCTCAGACTGACTCAGTGTCGCCTCGTCGGCACATCAGCCCTTCATCCCCCTCCGATAGGTTCCGAACGACTATGTAAATTTGGGACAGCTAGACTTGGAACTTGGGCACAGCACACAAGCTGAAGCCGAAGTCCCGCTATGACAAAGCTCTGCTCTCAGAGTTCCGGAAGCCGGCAACTTCTCCTCTCGCTCTCTCACCTCCCCCCTTGGGGATTTCCTTCCCGCTCCCCGCACTAGGCTGAGTAGCAGTAGGAGGAAGATCACGTCTCTGACAGGCCCTCCCTTTCACACAGGGATCAAGGATGCCATCGCTCTCACCCATCAGCTTGAGCTCCTCATCACCATGGAAAATTTCTGTGGGCTTGATACTGGGCTTCAGATCCAAGGGCCTGGATTTCTATCCACCACAGTTTGCCTTCCAACATCCTTGTATACGTCCTTGCCATGTTCTCCGTCCCCATCATTCTCATCTGCACATGATACCACTCCTCTCAAGTACCATCTTGGTATTCCTGTATCCTGATATGTATGACTTTGATATTGCTGACCACCATCTCCTAGATGATGGAGTGGCTCAATGGAGATGCCTCCACTCCCTGCTCTATCAAGTGGCCAAGATGCAAGATACCAATGCTTGTCTTCTGCTGTCACCCTTGACAGCCCATCTCCTTCACTCACCAGAAGGCTAGAGCCCATTTATAAGTCTGATGAAGACTCTCCTCCTTTGGCCAAGTGCTTCCAATGTGCTTGCCGCAATCAGATCATGGTGCTGCCCACTGATCATTGGGATGAGGAAGACCTTGTTGACATCTACAGCTCAGAGGCTGGAAGTGACAATGATGGTTTTGTCTGGATGTCTTTGTCAGTACTCCATTCCATGATTGACCCACATGACTCGCTAATGGCAGCTCTTGCGCCCACAGTGCATAATTACATTGACATGTGTGGTAGTGTATGTTATGCAATGAAAATCATTGCAACTGCTCTAAGTGTGTGCATGAGCATGAGGAATTTTAGAATCATTGGATACTTGACTTGGGTGCTTCAATGCACTTCACACCTCATAGAGATGCCTTTACAACTTATTATAAGTTTAGTAAAGATGAGTGCCTGCCAGTGCAAATGGCTGCTTTTACTACTTTTGTGGAAGGAAATGAACCATTCAGTTGTGATGGATCAACAACCAAAAGTGCTCCCATGACATAGAGCTGCATAATGTTGGGCATATACCTAACTCTGGCATCAACCTTATTTCCCTTGGGAATCTGCTACAAGCAGGAGCTAAAGTAACAGGAGAAACCAATACCATCACTGTGACATATGGTGATGGTGATATACTAGTGCCATTTACCACTGGTTTTCTAGGCTGAAATATGTACACATTGAAAGTGTCCCCTGTCCACTCCCGTGCCCCTGGAACTATTAACTATCAGACCGTACATCACCATCTCAGACATCCTTCAAAAGAGGTTGCCAAACAAGCAAAGCAACATACTTCTGGGCTCCTGGATTTCACAATCCCAAATGATGTTTCCACTGTCTGCCCTGGCTGTGCTAAAGGCAAACAACCTCAACACTCCTTCCCTCTGACTTCCATGTAAAAAGAATGGAAGACCAATCTCTGGGAGGAGTGACAGAGGAAGTGATGTTAATGAGAGATGCTCACTAACCAGGTATATATCTTAATAGAGTGGTGAGAAGCTTGAGTTCATTTCACAGAGGGATGATAGTGGAATGAGGTAAAGATTAAAGGAGGGCTAGTCCACTCCTTCATAGTGTCTAAGTACTGTTTGTACATATTAACATAAACTCTAATATCATGCTGTGTAGCTATGATACATAAGAGAGAAGAGGGAGTTCTGCTATAGGTTCTGGCTTATCTATGATGTTACTGTAGAGCCCTCTGAGTCCCTAGAACATCTCCACTATCTTTGTGCATTTCAGGCTAAGCTTTGTCATGGAACATTGAAAAATACAAAGAAGATGGTATTGGACCCCCATGCTTTATGAAAACACAATAGATATGTAATTTATACATTAAAGTACTTGTCTATTTTATAGGGTGGGATTAGAAGAGTCCCAGTCAAGCACCCTCTTTCTTTTGCTAATACTTCCTTTGACCTCCTACATCATCTTCTGCACCCACACAATTCTTTAACTAGGGCCTCTGTGCTGTGTGCATATACCAATTTACTGTCCCACTTCTTCATCCATATTGCCTGCTCTTCAGGTGTCTCCAATTGTCTGGGGGCTGTTCACTGTAACAATGTGAAAATGAGAATGTTTGTTGGGTTGGTCTGTCCCTAGCAACTTCAGAAACATGAGGGATAGCAGACTAGATCCTGTGGTGGGATGACCCATGAGTGCCCAATGCCCAATCAGACAGGGTGCATATTCGTAGATCCAGACTGGTTGAATTCCCAACTTCCAGTTTGTGGGAGATATGATGCTAGAATGGTGCAATCGCTCATCATGTCAATGATATTACTCAGCATGTGTTTTATTGTATAATTTTCCTTTTATACTCACATTTCATAGTTGGTCCATGTACATAACAAGCCCATAAAAGGGTAAGTTAGCATGAATCTTTTCTATTCATCACCAGAGGTCTGATGAGACATTTTGACAAAATAGGTGATGAGTGATACTTGTGGGATCATCACCTATAACCTATCTGGCAACCATCCTCAGTACTATCCCCCTCACAGTGCTTGACCCCCTAACCTAAACCATTCCATCACCACCAGAGTTGCTGCAACACAAGGATGAAGAAACCTTGTGGAAAAAGTGTCAATGAGCTGCAAAGGGTGGTCAGATGGGAAAAAAAGACATACTGGTGAGAGGGAAAGGGCAGAATAAAGATAGATCAGTTAGTGAGACCAAGGGTTATAATGGGTCATGGTAAGGATCTGAGAGGAGCTACCCAGGCTTTCAGGAACAAACTTTCTGAAAGACTAAAAGAAAGATAGGTCAACATGGCATCTCAACACAAGGGAAAACCCTATAGAATCAGAAGACTGAAACAAGCAGCTTAGGGGGAGAAATGCGTTAATCAAGTCACCTAAAGTAGCAAGAAGGAAGTTGGGATTGGTTAGGCTAAATAAAGCACATGGCACCAATGCCCCCCATGAAGCATGGATAAGGGAGCAACATAGACCTATTAGGTTAAATGGGCAGGATACTCTGACACGAACCAATAAGCTAGCCATGTTTGATGGTTATAGAGGATAGCTTTGTCTACAATCAATAAGTCCAGTACAATCAACGAGCAACAAGGCATCAACATTCCGAAACAACAATAACAATTCAAGAAGAGCTTACCTTCTGTGATTAGAATAGGGTTTGGTCTGGTGTTACCTGCAGTGTGATGACATATCAATATGCAGTTTGCACAACAGGCCAGGGTTTGTTTGTTGTGGCACCAGTTATAGTGTCAGGTCAAAGTGGAAGTATTGCTAGGGTTCTGCGTGGGTATGGGTACTTGTGGGTATGCCATATGCATACCCATACCCATACACACACTGTGGATAACAGATAAATAGTACTCCAAATTAATATATATGTTTCTATTGTTAGAAGTGCCACCACAAGTAACTCATTCCTTTTAGTTTGTGAATCACAGAGTAGATTGATCAGTAGTACTACAAGAATGATTTGGTACTACAAAATTTGGTCAAACATTTGGGTATACCCATGAGTACCCAGATCATAACCCTGACAAAACCCATATCCACACCATATTGGTGGGTATGGGTGTGGGTATAACCTCCAGTACCCATGGGTTTACTCATGCAGAACCCTAAGTGTTATGGTGGATATAGCACATAGCTTAATGTTAAGCTCACCTTAGGAAGCAAGAAGGATGGGGAGTGAGGTTATGACCTTTTTGAAAAGAATCAAAAGGCATTTGATGGGATAAGGGCACGCATGCACGCATTTAAGGCTACCTAGTACTGAAAGGCACTTGAGCCAGTCTGATCAAACTATACTCATTTCCATATGATCCCTGAGTCATCCATGAGTGCTCCCAAGTACTCTCAAGTATTCCTGTTACGATTGTCTCTTTTTTGTCTCTTTTTCCCTCTTTTCTTTCTTCCACACTCCTGTTGCTTGCCTGTAACTGTGTCCTCACTATGTTCTTCTTATCACCTTGGACTCCTATCTCCACTGATTGGTTCTCTCATGGTGATTACGTAGTTCCTCTTACTTTTTTTTTTTTTTTTTTTTTTTTTTTTTGTAACCTCGTTTATTGTCCTTAGGGCATGGCCCTTTGTTGGACAGTACAGTCAGTGTAATACGTAAAACTATCGCGGGAGTGCATAATGTGGGTCTATGTGATTGGCTCGAGATCCCTGACGGGGGAGCAGGGGGGGTTCTCTATTAGACTACACCTGGAAAACAACACCGTCCTCTTCCTCCTCTGAGTCAGCATCCTCTAACCATATGGTCAAGACGACGTCTGGGCACATGTCTGAGTCGCAATTTGGGAAGTTGAGTATTGCTCCATCATCCATAATGGCATAGTATTCTGTGGACTTGCTACCAGCTTCATGCCAGTCAACCTGGCAGAGCTGTGCGGTGTCTTCTGGGAGAGTATCAACATGGACGAGTGAGGAGTTGGGGCGGATGGATCAAACACAAGAGGGGCAGCAGGGGTGGTCGAGTAGGCACTGGAAACTTGGTTGATCAGGGAAGTCAGGTGCTGAGGAGGTCCATGGGTCAGAGAGGGCCACAGGATC
>JBBPRK010000968.1:0-16052 GCA_038093075.1 Boletus patriciae
ATATAATATACTCTCGACTGATCTCCGCCAACCGAATCTCCCTGTCCGCAGTAGTGATTAATTCCGTGATAAGCCTGACGGGCATATGACACCATATATAGTAAACTCAAAGGAAAAGAAGCATCGCACAGAAATTCCAGGCAAAGGGCATGCCGGAAGGTTCAAGAGAACACGACTCACGAAGTAGAGGCTCAACGCGTGCACGCTCGTAAATGCCGCTATCTTCAGAGGGTACTCCACAGCCCCCGTTTCGCCTTCGAGAAGACTGATATCGAGATGTGGCTTGGTGTTCTCCGCGTCTGCGAAATCGATAATGTTCGGGTAGTTGGCGAAGATCTTGAGATGACGGGGCGTCGTCTCGCCGCGTCCTATTCAGGTTTGCGGTCATCCGTGCATCCCAGTGATTCGCGAGGTGCACCAAGACGGCGAGGCGGTGCGTGAAGAATTGGCGACATGAAAGGGAGAAGAATCAGCGATCGCAGCGTGTTGATGGGCGGAATGCGCAAGGAGGGGGAAAGGAGGGTGCTTTACCGAGTTTGAGTATGACGGACTTGATGCGCACGTTCTGGGAAAAGGGAACGTGTATGATCATCTGCAAGCAGGGCGGCATGATGTCACCTCCAGGCTCATCGTGGTTCGTCCTCACCTGATCGTCCACGCCCGAATCTGCGAACTGGGTCGCATCCTCGCGATCAGACCATTGCTTGATGAGTTCTTTTGCTTGCTCGGGAATGGCAATATTCAGTCCATGCACGCTGTCATCGCCGGGTGGATGATCAATAACGAGCTGGACCGCGGAAGACTCGGGGGCACTTGTAGGCTTACTTGTCCCGATCTATGTAGCCGAACAGGTTTGAAAGGTCTCCACTGTTCAGATCTGTAGCAACCGAATTCGAGCCTTGGTCCGGCGTGCTCATCGTAGCCTTGCGTCAACCTCGATTGCGTCACTTCCAAACTGGGAAACTACCGTAACAAACAAAACCACACTTCGAAATTTGGCCACAAGGACAACTTGAAAACGGCGTGGAGCAAGATGAACATCTGTCTCGCTCCTGCACTGCGGAGACCCCCATACTCATGGTCACGCATTCATACCCAGAGAATGCGCGCTCTAAGAGCCTATTCCACCCCTTCGTCCCCGGGAAAACCCCCTCAGGCCGAGCCTTTGTCGACCCCGGTCAGCACAACCCCGAACGTGCGGACACCTGCCTCTGTGCTTGGAACACCGCTTGCAGACGTCTCTCAAGATGGGTTCATCCCAGACCTCATGCAGTATGACAAACTCCTCGACGAACACTCCGTCGCAGACTTTCCCCCCACTCAACGCGCCCCCTTTGCCAATCGCGTCATCGTTCGCAACGACCCCTCCATGATCACTGGCAACTTTTACGACACCTCTGCTCAGGATTCCCGTCTCGAGGCACTCGAGGACCGTGAGGGCGTCCGGGACGAGGAGGCCGAGGAACTGGAGGAGTTGGACGACGAAGAGACGATGGGCGACGTCCGCGATACGACAAGCGAGTCCCCCCTCACACCCAAACAGGTCTCCAAACTACACATCTACCCCCTCATCATGCGCCGCGTCACGCAACAGACCGGCAAGGGCAAAATACACTCCATGTCCTCCCTCGTGGTCGTCGGCGACGGGAACGGTCTCGTCGGTTACGGTGAAGGCAAGGACGCGGAAGCAGCCGTGGCGCGCGAAAAAGCGCTCGCAAAGGCGCTCCGGTCGATGGATTACGTCGAGCGGTTCGAAAAGCGGACGTTTTGGACGGAGATTGAGAGCAAGTTTGGGGGCACGAAGATTATTCTGCGGCCCCGGCCTGTCGGGTTTGGGTTGAGGTGTAATCCGAACATACATCAGGTGCTCAAGGCGGCGGGCATCAAGGATGCGAGTGCAAAAGTATGGGGGAGCAGGAATCCACTCATGGTCATCAAGGGGCTGTTTAGAATGCTTCAGGCTGGTCATGCGCCGTTGGGTATGGGTGATGGGGTAGGCGGCGGTATGAGGCGGTTGGACAAAGGTAGTGGTTTAAGGAATAAGAGTGCAATTGAGAGGGACAGGGGAAGGAAAATGGTGGATCTAAGGACATTGTGATCAGGCATCCCTTCGATATCCCATGTGCTTCAGTCTATAGCCATAACGCTAGACATCTGGCCATTTAATTTGGGTGGTTATGCAAGCTGCCGATTGGGGCGAACACAGTGAGAAGGCTCGAGAGGTGGTGACACAAATCAAAGTAAATCGTACAAGGAAATTTCGGGGCAATTCCATAACAGGTTTCTACTGGTACTTCTTTAAACGACGGGTATCGCCCTCGGTCTTGCTTGTCGAGTGACTCCCGATATTCAATGCACTCCCTCCGGTTTGTCCAGGAGTGTGTTTGGAGCTGACAACTGAACGGCTAGATAGGTATGAGAATGGATTGGCTCTCGGCGGTGAAAAGGTCGGTTGAGAGACTATTGTGTTCTTTCCCTTGGAGTCATGACCATAGACACACTGCGTTGATCGGCGCGCGCAGTTCGCACAGTCGGGTTGGGCACCATCACACCGGATGTTCCGGGCTGTCATCGTGAGTAAATGTGTCAGCATTTGCAGCGTTGATACTTTGTATAAAAGAAGGCCACCTTTGCACTGGTTACAAGACGGCTTGCGGTCGACAGAGGGCGACCGACGTAGGTATTCTGGAGTGTTTGGAACGTCTCTGGGACGCAGGCCGCGTGAGGTGGATCTCGTAGAGAATGGAGTGCCCTCCGGTAACTCGACTTTGGGCAGCCGATGCCAGTGGGGATATTTTGGCATGCTTGGAACGTCTGCAGGACGCGAGGAGCGTTCGATGGGTCTCGCAGAGGATGGAGTACCCCTCGGTAGCGGCTGTTGATCTAGTTTGGGCGAGGAGCGTTCAATTGGTCTCGTAGAAGTTGGAGTGCCCTCTGGTACCGGCTTGCGATCGATTTTGGGCGGCTGGCGCGAATGTTTTGGTGTGCTTGTAACGTCTCTGGGAGCAGAGGATGGAGTGCCCTCCGGTAGCGTCTTGCGATCGACTTTGGGGAGCAAAGGCGGATATTTTGGCGTGCTGTGAACGTCTCTGGGATGCGAGGACCGTTCGATGGATCTCGTAAGGGATGGAGTGACCTCCAGTAGATCGACTTTGGGTAGCCGGGGTGGGTAATTTGGCGTGCTTGGAACATTTGCGGGAAACGGGGAGCGTTCAATGAATCTCGTAGAGGATGGAGTGCCCTCTGATAGTGGCTTGCGATCAACTTTGGGCAGCCAACTTGAGTGCGAATACGTTTGCGTGTTTGGAATGTCTCCGGGGCGCGAGGAGCGTTCAACGGGTTTTGTAGAGGTTGGAGTGCCCTCCGGTAGCGGCTTGCGATCGACTTTGGGCAGCCAACTTGAATGTGGATACGTTTGCGTGTTTGGAATGTCTCCGGGGCGCGAGGAGCGTTCAATGGGTCTCGTAGAGGATTGAATGCCCTCTTGCGGCTTGCGATCGACTCTGGGCAGCGAACTTGAGTGCGAATACGTTCGCGTGTTTGGAACGTCTCCGGGGCGCGAGGAGCGTTCAACGGGTCTTGTAGAGGTTGGAGTGCCCTCCGGTAGCAGCTTGCGATCGACTTTGGGCAGCCAACTTGAATGTGGATACGTTTGCGTACTTGGAACGTCTCCGGGGCGCGAGGAGCGTTCAATGGGTCTCGTAGAGGTTGGAATGCCCTCTGGTAGTGGTTTGCGATCGACTCTGGGCAGCCAAATTGAACGTGGATATCCTGGCGTGCTTGGAACGTCTGCGGGACGTGAGGGGGGTTCAGTGGGTCTCATAGAGGTTGAAGTGCCCTCTGGTAGCGGCTTGCGATCGACTTTGGGCAGCCAATTTGAACGTGGAATATTTTGTATGCTTGGAACGTCTCCAGGACGCGAGGAGCGTTCAATGGGTCTCGTAGACGTTGGAGTGCCCTCCAGTAGCGGAGCGAGCGATCCAAGGCTGCCCCCGCGTCTCGCCTTGGGATAGATGCATAACATCGAACGTTTGGTGCATCGTGCACATGAAGGAAGCGCACGGTCACATTGGACATTATTTTCTGTAGTTCCCACAATTCAACGTCGTAATATCTGGACTTTGAGAGTATAGATTACCTTTGCACTCACTGCAGGATGCTGGGTTCAGACCGGGATCTTTAGGCGGCAGGTCCCCCTGCGAGGCCGAGTTTGAAACCTCTCGAACGTTCACAGGAAGTGACGGACGTGACGGCTGCGGGGCTGGTGTGTCAGGTGGTATAGAGGGGGGATTTAAATGTTTTGCTGAAAACGTCGACGTTGTTATCGCATCATTGTTATTATCATTTTCGATCGCTTTACTTCGCAAGTGGACCACGCCTGAGGTGGGTCAGTCCAATCAATGTATAAACATTTTTGAAAAGCTCATCACCTGCACGTGCCAAGACCATTGAGTAGTTGCTCGTCACAGCCGCTACGAGGCAGTCTTCTTGTGATAGTTCTCCATGGTTGAGCATTCCCTGGAGTGACACGGTCAACCTCTAGAAGATCGTGGGAGTGGCATCGGGCGAACCTTCTCAAGTAGCATACTCCACTGACTGTCGTGGGTGACCGCGACGGTAGCAGAAGGAACCTGCCTCATTGGTTACGCTGGCTTCTAACCCTTCGTCTCGCTATACGATACTACGCACCACTCGTAACAAATGCTGGTTAATGATGTCAGAGGGGTGGAAGGGCTGAACACTCATTAGTCCTCAAAAACTCAGTTCTCTGATGACTAGAAACACACACCTTTGCTACTTGTGGAAAGCGCTGAGTCGTAACATCCTCGATGGGCAGGTTGCTCTCGGCACTATCTACGTTGAAGTTGGTACCCGTTCCCTTTGTGGCATTAGCCGTCCAACCACTGGCACTCCTACCCCCAGATCCTTCCCATAGGTTCGAAAACCATGGACCACTGGAATACTTGACGTGGTAAGGTCGTACAGCAGGGGGGTCTGCCTTGACGCGAACCCGTTTCGTGCCCAATATGCCTTCCCGGATGGCAATTTTGAACCCTTGTATGAACATAGTTTGGTTTGCTATCCCATGGTAGTACTCGTCTGAAGGTCCTACTCGCCAATCCATGGAGTGTGCGGTCTCCCAGGTATAACTCGTTGCGATGTTACCTCCACCAACTTGCACGGCCTTAAATCGGGCCGAGGATTCACCTGCGCCAGCACCCTGCTGATATGCAGCAAGGGACCAAGAACGAGCCTTGTAAAAGCCGGTAATCAAATAGAGAGAATCGTGGCTGATGATGCGACCGAGACGTTGTTCCGCAAATGTGTACCAGTCCACCGCATGTTGGATCGCTTCATCCAGAAACAAACGTTCGTTGCGGAGATAGTAACGCTCTGCACCTTCAGGGAGAATGAGGACTGCCCCTTCCCGGGAAGACATCATGAATTCATAATTCAGGGGACCTGGTTGTGCACGTCTTGAGTCCCCAACATCAGTACAACTAAGTCGCATGACGCCCCTCACGGTGAGACCTGTCGCACCTTGCTGGATCTTCATCAGACGCATCTGTGTCTCTCACCCTCGCCATTGAGGAAGTCGAAATGATACGACCCGCACTCTCGGCTTCGGGAAACTTGGCAATATCCCTTCCGCTGAGCAAAATCGGGGTAAAGTTGTCGGGGACACCGGTTTCTCGGTGAAGCGAATATGTAGGGGGTAAGCACACGTTAAAAAAGACGTCAAAACTGCCATCTTGTGGGACGACGACGCCGACATCGCCAATCTTGAACCCATGTTGAACATAAGAGTCTGGAAGGTCCATGCTGGGCTCTGGCGTCCACAGCGGGTATCCACGACCTGAGACCAGATGCCTGGCATAGACGTCCTGTGGGGAGCGGGCCATAACAACTTGGTGAGATGATGGGAGCCTTGAATCATGAATCTCGGCGCTAACGACTTGCTGTACCAGTGGCGTTGCGCCGCCGCATATGCAGTCAGCAGCGGCCGGCGGGCGCCTTCAATTGCAGTGGCTCCGATTTCCTGGCATCGTCGAGGTTACGATATGATGGCCTGCCGGATTCGGACGGGTCACCAGACTACTAGCAGATAAGGCTGGTCGGCGCTTCAGCGGAGCGCAGCACATACGACTGGCATCATTGATACAATCGACTCCCGTATAACACACACCTAGCAAAACCCATATGTACTCCCTCATAACACATCCCGCTGGACCTCTCCCGGGCGGTATGTGTTATGAGGGGGTCGACTGTTTCATTTATCATCGCACCGCTGCCGTTACACACCATTCTCCTGTAACCCCACATTCACCACGGGGGCGTCTGATTTGGCAGAGCGTGCTGAGTGATACCTTCGTGACTAGTAACGATCCTGGAGGTTTACAATCCAAGAACCCGTGCGAATACACAAAATTCGGCGCCTGTGGGAATCCTTGGCTAGCCTTACATGGAACCCAACCTTAACCTGAGAGTGGGGTTCCCGCTTGGGGAGAAGAGTGCAGGGTTCGCTCCACCAACTGCCACAACCTACAGCCATCGTACCGGCTAGCTCGTAGTCTGGTGATCAGACCGGAGTTTTCAATACCAATGGGCCACGGTTCCGACTCCCTCGGCATTTTCAAAAACCAATCCCAAATTCGCTTCCGCTGCCACTCGTCCTGTCAAAATCGTTTTTATGGAGAGAAAACAAGGTCGGAGACAACCCGCTCCGATACTCGGACGGTGGCTATAGGTGTACTGGACAACGTTGTGTTTGATCATTACGAATCTCGACTTGGATCGCAGTGGATCAGCCGCCGGCGGGTGCCTGGACTCGTGGGCTGTGGTCGTTCTCGTCCATTCTTCTGATTCGCAGAACGAAGCTGGGCCTTCGGGGTGGACCCGGGTGGACAGCTCGCCCATCGGACCCTCACAAGTAAAAAGAAAGAGACCCGTGCACACAGCGAGCGACTGTCCACGCCACAAACCGTGCCCCCGTTCCGAGAAAGTACTCGCCCGGTGGTAGGTCAATACACGCCGTCGTGGGTGAAGCCGCCTAACTTGCTCGAGAACGTCAAGCCAGTAGGGAGGACAAGGACAGACAAAACGCCCGTTGGCAGCTCAGGAAGCCAGGCACCTCTCCATGCACTGGCAACGGCCTGCGACACCTTCCTCGACCAATTGAAACGTGGCACTTTGTAAGCCTCACACGTGTTTTGCATGCCAGTCTGAAGCGCGATCATATCTCAGTCCAGACACGGTCAAACCCGCGGCGCCGTCCTGAGTCTCTGAAACTCTGAAACGTACCTTACATACCATCGTCCATCTGAGACCATGTCCGGGTCGGCCCCAGGTGAGCGCCGAAAGTCTCGGACTTGTCGCTGCGTCTTACTCACCACGAAACAATGTAACCTTTTTAGACACCGAGTCGAGTCTCCAGTCCAAGTCTCAGCCAGGCTCAATTCCAAATATGTCCGAGGAGACAAATGGGCTCAGGAACTTGTATTGACTCCTATTCTCTTCCATTGCTAAGCGATTCGTCAGAAACGGTCTCCAAAAAAAGGTTTCCGAACCGGTCCGCTGTTTCCCAGAATGGCAAGTTGCACCCTGTTCGTCCACCCCGCTGTTCTAGAATGTTTTACGTTTGTGCCTTCTGTGACTCGGAATCACGTGCGGGAGAGACATGAATTCGCGTGCGTTATCATCGTTGACAGGACATTTAGCTCGTACGCCGGGTACTTATACATACGTTGCTGGATGGAGCAAAAAAAAAGGGAACAGGGAAAAAAAAGTACGAATGAAGAAAAACGATGTTAGGGTCGCGAAGGTCGAAGAGGCTAGATATGTAATGCCAACCGACATGAATGGGACGAAGAGTGAGGAAGATGCGCGGTTTTGGTACAACAGATTCTTTCGATCGTCCTTATAAAGCAGCGTATATGATGTCGTGGATGAAATGGAATAGAGAACGACCGAATTCGGTATGGAAGACGACCGTGGAGCGTCCTACGAAGCCCCAGCGGTGGCAAATAATTTTCCTGGAGAGAACCAATGTCGTCTCGTCCGTGGTCGCGCAGCCTGGCGGCACTGCTCTTGCAGTCGAGTCGTCGCCGTCATACCTGTCTGAGGCGGCGCAACTGCAGGCGGGGGTTCCGAAGCAGGTGGAGAAGGCGAACGACGCCAAGACGACGTAGGACTTGAGGTGAAAAAGGAATGGAATGGGAATGCATCCGTGAACGAACCTCTCCTGCCTCGATGGTCTTCCTCGACGCTGCTGGGTGGAGTTCGTGGTGGAGATGACGCACGGGGAAACGAAAAACGCCAGAGAGATGAGGACCACCGCTTCTCCTCACTCCCATTCGAGGATCGGGGGACTGGGATAGGTACAGGCGAACTAGGTCGAGGTAGCGGCCCTGAAATGCCGTTTACGATATGCGGCTGTTGGGAGGGGAGGGGAGGATGATCGGGCAAAGCGCACTTTTGGGCGTATGCCTCCTGTCGACATGTATTCACGACTACAGCAGGCACATAGGGATTCATAGCTTTAGTTATGACGGGATCGCGACGCCAGATAGCCAAGTGGGAAGGTGAAGTATCCTCCAACATCTTCTTGGAAGTAACGTCTAGGTCTAGACCAACCACGCTCTCAGAAGAGGATGACATGGTGGAGGGGTACGAGGACGAGTAATCGGTGTCTGGGTAGTCCCACGATGTCGGATCGGTATGATGGGTACCAGGCGTCGCATAGGAACCAAGGTCCACGCTCGACGGCATAGCAGACGATGTCCAAGGGATGGAGAGCTTGGAAATGGAGTCGGGTGATGGGAGGTAAAAGCAGGAGGTGAACGGGGTGTCGTCTTCAACGGCGGTGTGCATGGAAGAAAAAGTGGTGTGCGTATTGCCACTACCCGTGAAAAATATCCGACGACCACAGTCGGTGTTGATTTTGAGAGGCTTCGAGGGACCAAGCATTGGCCTATTGCGCAACATGCTGATTCCCTCGGGAGTGCGAGGAACAGATGGAATGGACCCAGATGCAACAGGGGATAACGGAGAGTAGGTGGAAGGAGGTGTGCGAGGTGCTTCGTAAATTTTGAGAGGCTCGAGCACAGCCGGCGACGGAGAGCGTATCGACGACTCAATAGCCCAGGTTGCGTTGCACGAGGAATATTCCTCGTCCCACATTGGGTCCCGAACGGAGTGCCTTGCGTACTCCATCTCCAAATCGCTGTCCTTGCTCCAGCGAGAACGAAGTTCCTCGGACTGTTCAGCAGGCTCGCCAGGAGTGGAAGAATCCGAATCACTCTCGATGTCGACATCGATCTCCCACGAGCAGCGTGCCATGCTCCCTTCGAAGATGACGCCTTCTGCGTAGAAGTGATCTACTTTCTGTATGGCAGCCCTGACCTCCGATAGAGTGATGCGATGGCGCCAGTCGACCTCGAGCATGCGGCAAAGGATGTTGTTTACTTCGGCAGAGATGGGAAGGACAGTGGGAAGGAAGTTACGGGGATCCTGGAGATATGCCTGAAAGGTCGGGTCGGATGAGGATGCCGACTTCCAAGGATTGCGGCCAGTGGCGAGGTTCAAAAGGATAATGGCCAAAGACCAAATGTCGTTGAATAGGGGAGAGTAGGACCCTGTTGGTGCGAAATCGCCACCTTGACATTCTAAATGCAAACAAGTCAGTGACGCAAATGAAAGGGGGGAGGGAGAGGTACACGCCTGGGCTCATGTGGTAAACGCTACCAGTGCGGAACTCCTCGCTAAACCTATCTGTAGTAGCGAGGCCGAAATCGGTGATGGCAACTCGAAGCCCGTCGTCGAAGCACAGGACGTTCTCGGGTTTGAGGTCCCGATGATATATCCCCAGCGAATGGCAGTATTCGACGGCATCGAGAAGCTGGAGGAATATGTGTTTAATAAGGTGGTCTTGTCCAAGGTAACGGCAATGGTGCAAGATTTGAGAGAAGAGGTCACCGTCGGAAGCGTAGTCCATGACGAGGTAGGTGTAGTTGTGCTCCTCTACAACCCGGTGGAGGGTGACAACGTTTGGATGGGCTGACGCAAGGCGATGGAGGGCTATTTCCCGCATGTGTAATTGGCGCTGGCGGGAGCCGCTGTGAACCTGTGAACTGATGAGGCACTTGACGGCGTAGTTGCGTGCAAGTGGGTCTACGGCGCGGTAAACGACACCATAGCCACCCACGCCAAGGACCTCGACAAGTTCAAGAGTATCGTTGTCGATGAGCGTACCCAGGGCTGGGGGAGGGGGGGAAGTCGCGGAGGACTTTGGCGGCATCCTGGGATAACACTGCAACGACGAATGGGATGGTGGAGACCTGAGAGGTCGAAGGGGCGTCCGAAGACGAGGAATGTGGTAGGGAACGGTGGGAAGTAAGAGCGAAGAGCGAGTTACACACGCCGGCAATTTAAGTGAGTGAGGCCCCGTTGCAGCGTGGCGAGCATGAGGCAGCCAGACCCCCAGATGGTAGCGGCTGTTCGTGATAGACGAATGGAAGGAAACGTTCCTACAGGAAGGTTCGATAATGTCATCGGGCAGGCCACCTTTTCTATCGCCACTGACCACTTGGAGATCAGTCATCATTTCAATATCGCTCATCGAAGGACCACCCCCCTAAAAAGGCAGGAGTCGGGCAGGAGTGGAATGGCGGCGATGCGACTTTCGGTACCATTTTGGGGTGCAATGATCAGCATGCCAAGTGAGCCAAGCGGCTGATAGCACTAGTGATTTTCGATTTGTAGGCTCTTGAGCTAGCCGAGGCAAGTGCTTAATTGTCGCAGGCAAAACATACGGAAAGAGCGGAAAGTCAGAAAATGGAAATTCCGAATTTGGAAGGACACCCGATCAGCGATCGAGGAGTGGAGACCCAAGTAAGAGGCGTAGTCAGTAAGAATGACCGAACCCTTGCGTACCTGGCCACGCTGCATTGGACCGCGGACTGACTAACAGACTCGTGGAAGCCGAACCAAGTTGGTTTGCGGTGTGCATTTAGAAATTAGAGGCGGGAGTGATGGGCGTTGCACAAGGCAGTTCGAAACGCGCCCGCTCAACGTGTAGACGGGGCTCACGTGACCAAGACGCGTCGCGGTGCGGGTCGTCGGAGCGGGCGGGGTCTCAAAATGGCAAGTGTGGGTTTAAATGCTAAGCGAGCCGGAACGCGGTTCAATTTCTCTCCTCAACGTGTTGCACAGCGCCCACGCGTGTCCACGCCGCCTTCCCTCCAACACTCCACCTTCCTATCTCGATGTCCGTGCGCTCATTCACTGTCTTCCAGGATACCCCATCAGCCCCGCAGCCCCACAATGACAGTGATGTACACGTTATGACGCTCTCAGCCACGGACGCAGCTGCCACATTGCTATCCACGCTTGCGGCCATCGAGAAGGAGAACCTTCACCCCGTCACAGGTCAGCGCGCAGGTCCCACCGTGGGCTCGGAAACGAAGAAGAGAAAGACCGGCGCTCTCGCTACCAAAGTGCTCGTCGTCCCCTCTACCAAGAAGCACAAGGACCTCAAGGGGGAACCGAAGAAGACGCGGAAGCCTCTTAGCTCTGCTGGCAAACCTAAGAGCTCTGACGCACGAAAGAGCAGCTCCAAGTCGTCTCGTTCTTCTCGCAAGGCTTCTCCGTTACCACCAGTTGCCGAAGAGCAGGAGTCGCAACGCCAACCACCGCGTCTCGCAATTTCTCAGATCGACATCGACTCTCGATGCTACGAGTTGACTGTCTCGCCCTTGGCAGACGTCTCAGACGCCTATGATGCGACTCGCACGGAAAGCCAAGAGTCTGACGTGCACACAGAAAGGGTCCGTATACCTATTCCTTGACTATCGAGGGGTGCTGACAGCGCGTCTAGGAAAAGTCAGTGGAACCGGCTATCCATGACTTTTTCTCTCCTTCCATTGCCCAAAAGCCTCTCCCCACAATGAATGATACACCGTGCAACATCGACGACCCCTCTCGTCAGGCTAACGATTTCTCGACGCCCGAACGCGAGCACATCTATTCCGCCTTCACTTTTTCCTCGCCGTCGCCAACTTCGGAACGCTTCAAGCAAGCGCAATCGTCTCCAACACGCCATGATTCCCCAGCTTCTATCTCGGAGTGACGAATCTATTGGTCTCTCTGCGTTCCGATGCCACAATCAACTCCTCATGCAATAATGAGCAACCTCCGCCCAAAAGGATACCATTGCATATTTGTGTATATCATCATTTCCATCTATTCCTAGCATCTCCACCATCTCTACGATCGAGCATATGATTAACACCTTGTCTTTTATGTCCCTCGTCTGGTTTGCTCGCTTTGCAAATTGCTTTTGCTTGTCGTTGTGTGATCCCAACATACCCTTCTTGTTGGCCTGGGCCTCAAGCACATTGTATTACCAGACATGCATCAATTTAATTCATATCCTCCACCCTGATGGTCCTTGATAATACCGTTAATGCTAATCAACGTGCTTCTCCGCAGCTGCACATGCTCTTCGTCACGTTGACTGGCGTCCATAACCTTGCTTATTATTTGTGTTACCGCTGGCAGTGAGTTGTGCTTGCGTCTTATCGTTCATGTTGAAAAGTGGGTATGTTTGGGTCTTACGACACCTGAGAGTGTTTCTCGGACGTTTGGCTAATTGGGGCTATCATGGTTGTTTCACTGGCAACCAGGACCCTTGAAGATAAGGGATTGTACGAGAACTTCAGAAGGCGACATTTCTATCTCAGGTCCTGAAGGGCCTGTGGTTCTTCCTGAATTCTACCATCCCAATCTAAAGCATCCGCAAAGGACACTTCGTGACTTCGCCATGGGCGCTGGCATGGTCCGCAAACTTACCCAAGCCATCGAAATCCCTCACGACCCGAGCCTCACTCTGGCCCAGCAATTAATCACCGTGAGTATGCCATTTGCCAACAATACCGTCGCATAACCGTCCCTGTTTCAATCTCGGCTCTCAAGAATGAGGACCTCCTGCCTGTAGTCCCCGAAAATAGGACCTGGCGTGGATACAACTATGTTGCATTGTGAGTCTAGGTTCAACCTTTGTTGAACAGCATGATCCATGACGCTGGGGAAACAGCTGGGTGGCAGACATGTTCAACATCAACACGTGAGTCGTTCGTGTGATTCGGAAAAGCCAGAGCCTTCTGGGTTGTTGACATCGTTGTCCAGTTGGATGATCGTGTCGTCCATGATCCAACTGGGTTTGTCGTGGTGGCAAGCCTGGATTTGCGTATGGGTGGGGTTTGTTGCCGTGACACCTTTTCTGGTCTTGAACGCGCGACCCGGCGCAGTGTTCCATATCACATTTCCAGTCGTTGCTCGCACGAGTTTCGGAGTTTTTGGAAGTTTATGGTGTGTCTTCAATCGGGGCGCAATGGCTTGGTAGGGACATCTGACAGCTCCATTCCTCGTGTTGCGCGTTTAAAAAGGAATTGCAGTATATGGTATGGGGTGCAAGCAAGCATCGGAGGGACGTGCGTTTTGGTGATGTTGCGAGCTATGTGGCCTAGTGTGAATACTATCCGTGAGTGAATCCATCCCTTCCAGGGTATGGGCACCCTCTCTTATGAACACGATTGGAACGCAGCCAATTCACTTCCAGCCTCGTCCGGGACCAATACCCGGGACTTTATGTGCTTCTTCTTGTTCTGGCTCCTATCGCTGCCATTGTTATGGTTTCCCGTGCACAAGATGTGCGTAAGAGGAGATGCTCGGTTCGAGACTCGGACTTACGCCTTCTCAAAAGTCGCCACTTCTTCGTAGTGAAGACAGTGCTTACGCCCATCGCGGCATTTGTGTTCCTCATATGGTGTATCCTCAAAGCACACGGTATAGGTCCGATCGTACAACAACCTGCCTCCATCGATGGATCCAATCTGGCCTGGGCAATGGTCGTGAGCCTCATGTCGTGCATCAGCAACTTGGTCACGCTTATCACGTCAGCATGCCTCGTCTGCTCCTCAGTCCCCATCTCACTTTGAACAAAATAGGAACGCACCAGACTTTGCGTCTAGGGCAAGGACGCCCGCTGCAGCGCTTTGGCCACAGCTTTTCGCACTCCCCTTGGCATCTTCTATCGTATGTTTGATCGGCATCCTGGTCAGTTCATCTTCACAGGCTATATATGGCGAAGCTATCTGGTCGCCCATCGATTTATTGGGCCGATTCTTGGATGATAATCCTTCTCCCGCGACGAGATTTGGAGTAGGTCCAGTGTTTACTGCTCTCATTGCCTGATGTGGCTCACTGGTTGAATAGGTATGGTTCATTTCCGCTTCCTTCGTTATTGCACAGGTGAGCGACAGGATTGTTATTCTAATACGCGAGATACATTATCATTACTCACGGAATAAATCTTACACGCATCAGATGGGGTATGTTTGCTTCACGCCACCCGTAAACGGCGATTCATGTTCTGCTTCTTCTCTCCGCTCGATTTTTGGCAATGGGTGATTGGTATGCATGCGCTTACGCAGCACGAATATATCGGCCAATTCAGTTTCGGCTGGGTGCGACCTGACCGCCCTACTTCCTCGTTTCATTGTGGGTGTCGTTGTCGACTGCCGTTTTCCGGGTGATTGACCTACGCCTGTCGCGTTTGTAGAACATCCGACGAGGCGGATACATTGCAGCCATCGTTGGCTTAAGCATGTGTCCATGGGACTTGCTCAAGAGCAGCAATAACTTTACGTCTTACCTGTCCGCATACTCTGTCTTTCTAAGCTCCATTGCTGGTGTAATGGTGAGCGCATTTTCAAATTCATCGGCCATATGTTCTGCACTCACGACAAAGTGGACGGGCTCTCCTGCGATGTGATTAGGTCACGGAATATTATCTGATTCGCAAGGGTCATTATAACGTCGTCGATTTGTACCAGACGGGAAAGGACACCTGGTATTGGTACACGCACGGGGTAAATTTCCGGTGAGTAGCTTGAGTCTCTGGCTAGCGATTCCACCCCTAATATCCGGATGGCTTACGACGCCTCTTGCAGAGCCTATGCCGCCTACATCGCTGGTATATTGATCAACGTGGTTGGGTTCGCCGGCGCGAGTGAGTCCTTTTTTCTTTCCCGGCCTCCCGTACCTTGCCCTTTGGCGATGGCCCGTCACGGTCCGACGGAGAAGATCAGTGTGCTAACGCGATCGACAATGCTTCCCGCGGATCTCCGTGCCCTGCAGCCGGTCGTACGGTGCCCATATCGGCTACACGGATCTACGAGCTCTCGTTCTTTACGGGATTCGGGGTATCGTCTATCGTGTATTATGCGCTGAATCGACTGTTCCCCGTCGTGGGCGCGGCCGCGGCGTTTGAGGAGGTTGATGTGTCGGGGTACGAATCGAAGTCGACAAAGCTCGCGTTTGAAGGGACGTAGAGATATACCTCGTCATGACCTGCTTATGTCGTCCAAGTTAGTTGCGAGGTGTAATCGTTCACTTTTGAGACGGATTTCCTTTTTTGTATATGTTTTCGGGGACATCCGAGGTATGATGTCACCCACTACACTTAGGAGACGAGGCCCTTAACTTTGGTCGAGCACGATGTCGTCTGGCACTCAATCACCCCCGCTTGAAGCAACGGGATCCCACATCCCGATGGGCGTATCGTCCATCAATGGGACCTGCTCTAAACCCATGAAGGACATCGAACAACGCGCAGGCAGGTCACATCGAGTTCAGGAGGGGCTGTGACTGATTTTTTTCATGCGGATAGAATACTTTAGTGACTCGGTACGTTTGACCTTGGCAGTTTAATGTGTTCTTGATCTCACGCTCACGGCACTTGCACCCAAAAGGTGAAGGAACAGTATGCGAAATGCTCGCCCGCTCAAAAACCATGTCCTGTAGAGAAAGAGACAAGGAAGTAGGGGAGCCGTTGACTTGAGGAGTTATGCTGTCCTCGGAGTGTGACATATTCTTGTTTCATGATGTACAAACGATCGAGACTGCTGGCTGAATTACGTTCTACTTTGTCTGGGTGCTAGCCAAATGCTTGTACCACCAGTCCTCGAAATTTGAGCAACCTAAATCACGGA
>JBBPRK010000969.1:0-16048 GCA_038093075.1 Boletus patriciae
AACGAATCGAAGAATGGCAAGCTGCAAGATGGGACGGGATATTACTTTGTCGCCTGAATCACGACATCCAAAGCATGGTATGTGCCCCAGCCTGCAGAGCCAAACTTCGTGTAGGTTGACGTTCATCGATGGCATCCCGTTGCTGTTACATTCCGACAATTCCCAACAAGTTGTCGAGAGTGCACATCGTTATATCGTCACCAGACTACGTTATATCTCGGATCGATCTAGGAGTAATTTTACCAGATTCATCGTCTCAGCTTCCTCCAAGATCGATTTTGGGAGTACCGTTCTAGCGTACTGCGAGGCTGAGGGGTTTTGGCGCGTTTTCCGAATATGACGGTCGTGCCGGGCTCCCAATTCAATAGCAAGGAGAGATCCCAGCCAGCGCGAAGTCACCGCAAATGAGCCGTCATCCTCGGAGAACCCATCCCAACGGCCTTCCCACAAGACTCCTAGCGAAGTTGACTGCTATATTCGTTTCTTGGCCACCATTCAGAGTCATAGGTGGTCGTACGATATCCCGGAAGGTTAGAATGAGCATGCGGTTCTTTGATGCGGTAAGGAGTCATGCGCTACAGAGGGGCATATACCTCATCGAATCCTTGTACTTGTACGCCTCCATAAGAGGGAACAAAGTCTTCGATCTGCACCAAGATCCATTTGTGCATCTCGCGCTTCTGTCACGCGTCACGCGCTCTCCGCCTTCTTGACGTGGCTTGATCTTCTGGACCGAAGGTTCAAAACTGCACATTATAGCAGGGTACGTTTGGGGTACATGGTATACATGTAACCTCGGCGTATTTCAAACAACATGTGGGAATCTTTAGAATGCGTGCTCTGTCGAGTCCTTGCCTATCGCGGACGTGCTCGAGGATCCTGCCGAAACTGTCTGAATGATGGAATCGACGTAGCTGGCCCCAGACCACTTCTGGTGTGTCAATACATCGCATCCGATTTCCTTCTCTTTACGCTGGACAAGGTCGACGTAGGCGAGCATTCCCTCGGTCTTGTAGCGCTCCGCTAGTTCGGCTGCATGGCATGTTAGGAGAGCACACAGAAGACGAGCTGAAGCGTACCAGTAGTGACGGCATTGCTATGCACACCCGCGAGCGAAATCAACTGAAGGACGAACCTATAGTAGAATTCCTGCGTTAAAACCACTCCGACGAACAAGATATGAAGCTGGACCGAGATGGCACTCACCCTTCCTTTCCAAGCTCCCAGATAAAGTTTCTCAGGTCATCCTTTGTGAAACCTCTGTCCAACCAGTTGAAACTCGGGCTTAGATTATACACCATCCATTTCTTTTGACCAGTCTTTTCTCTTATTTCCCTGGCAAACGAACGCGCCAGATCCAGATCGGGTGTCGAAGTCTCGAGCCAAAGAAGGTCAGCATACGGTGCGTACTTAAGTGTGCGGGAGATGGCGGGGGCGAGACCAGGCTGGAGGCGGTGGTAACCTTCCGGTGTGCGTGGAACTGGTTGGATCGTACGTAAGCACTTTGAGATGAGAATATATTGTAAGTTGGAACACGTACGATCCCAATCCCAGAAGATGTCTGTCCCAAGAATTTCCTTGGCTACTCTGCGTGACTCCGAGTTTGACTTGCCAGCGACACGAGATTTATAGTGTTCGAAGACAGAATCGGGTGAAGATATGGAAGGGGTTGTCAGGAGAGCGTGTTTGACGGCTGACGGAACTGATGTTAATCGAGTGAAATGTGACAGAAGATGGATTTACCCTCGTCGAAGGTCATCAATGGATGGTTGGCATCCCATTCACTCTCGATACGTGCAGCATCAGCCGCGTTGAGAGCACTTGCGAGCGCTTCGGCAAGAGGCAATCCGGGTGTAGTTGTGCCTAGAATAAACCTGTTTACGACGCAGATCATCGATTACTCTAGGACGGAAAACATGAAGGAAAATCATAACGTACGGGTGATCTCCGGCGTCTACGCTTGAGCTGAGAAGTCTCCCACTTTCGGCATCGGTTCTCGCAATTACCAGCATAGGACACTCTAACATATCGAGGGCGAATCGAGTAGCTACGAGTCGGGAGACATGTGTGGATGGAGGTACGAGAACCTTTCCGGCAAGATGACCACACTTTTTTCCGCCGTGGAGTTGGTCCTCGAGATGAATAGCGGATGCGCCAGACTCGGCGAACAATTTTGCCAACTTCATGACAGCAGAGGGGCCGCCGTGACTGGCAAGTTGTGAGCATTACGTCGAAGAGCGTTTATTAGAAGCAAGGTACCCAGTATCGGCATCTGCGATGATTGGACGGAGGTAGTCGACGTATGGCATGTTTGCGCGTGCGTCTGGGGAAGCGGACATGCGCTCATCGTAATGCTTTCTGTCGTGTAGTTGCTGAGCGCGGAATATACGCTGTACCTGATTTGGAACCGTGGTGTATGGATAGTCTCTAGGCGGTGTGAATGAGATAAGGATGGGGCAGGGAGTGGTGCATACCCAAAGTCAGGACCGACCTCGTTGCTGCCGGTGGTGAGAAGCGAGGAAGCAGCCCAGCCAGATACATAGACGACCTGCTGATGGCTTGCCATCTGGGTCATCTGGACAGGGTCGATGGCACCCATTGTGTGAACGGGGAGACCGTTGGCGCTGGCGTGTTCGAATACGCGGAAGAGCTTGTCTGCTAGAAGGGATGCGGGGAGGGGAAGGACGGGGGCAGAGCCCTGTTTGAGTGCGACATCGCGAGGAGAGTAAGGACGGGAAATGTCGGCGAAGCGGGGACGAGAGAAGTACTCGGCGAGACGGGCAACGCGGGCGTCAAACTCTGCGGACTCTGTGGCAAGGTCGGGTGGGTTCACTTGCAAGGACAGGGCACGTTTGAGAGAGAGCGGCTGGCGACGAACGACTCGGGGAATCATTGCGGAGAGAAGGGAAAGATGAACCTAGACTGGGGTTAGGGTTACGATCGTGGCTTCGGGGGTGTTTCAAAGTGGGTTAGGGTTATACTGACTCAAATGAGATCGCCCCTTCTGTATTGTTATTGTCATCTCTATGATCCATCAAGAACATTCATTGAGGGATCGTCTTCTCCTTCCCTCCGTATTCCTCGCGATATCCCATCTCAATAAATATCCGCCAAATCTGCCCCCCTCTCCTCCACCTCCCCCATGTCCTCCCTTCGCACCTCCCGCACCGCGCTCACTCACGCCATCCTCACCACCATACACCCCTCCATCGCCCACAACTCCCACTTTCCCTTCCCCGTCCCGCTCCCCTCAGAGCTGCATCTTCTGATCCGCACTCACCTTCGCGTCCACATCGCCCGCGCACTCCTCGATTCTCTCCACGCTTCTCTCTCCTCCGCACTCTCCGCCCTCTGCGACGACTGCAAATCCTACTATGCTCACGTCTTCGGTCCACACGTTGCCGACTGGCCTGTCGTACGAGCGGGTCGAGGCTGTCGTTGCACTGCCATCGGTCTCCCTTTACCTCCCCCCTCCTGCAAGATAGAACGTGCTGATAATGCTTGCCTCGAACAAGATCTTCCCCCACGTCCTCCTATCGGTGACAAAGAACCTCCCGCATATTTCCTCGCCCATGTCCACCACACCCTCACTACATATGCTGCCATGGATCCCTCCTTCCCTTACGCAGATAAGCCGATTGCCAGCAACGCAGATCTCGACGCACTAGTTTCCCGCGTACTTTCCACCTTCGGCTGGACTGCCATCCCAACCACGTCACACAGGAATTGGGAATTTGATAACGATGTCTTGATCGTCCCTTTATCCGCTTCGCCCACCGGTGATATTCCGGCGATCACCCTCGATGGCCTCCAGATCCATCTCGACCTTCCCATTCATGACGACATCCTCGCTCGCTCACCGCTCCACCCCACTAAGGTCACTTATTTCCCGCCCCTGCCTCCCCCTACAACCATAGGCATGTCGTATACTCTCCGTCTTCCCTTAGTCTGACCTGATTTTCACAGCTACACGCTATCGTTTAAACACACTCTCTACGAGCCTCGTATCGGGCCTCCTCCTGCTCGCAGTCACTTCACCTCTCGCCTTCGCATACGCTCTACACGTCTCTGTACCGTAAGACTTTGGTGCGCAACAATTTAAAGTCCTGCGCACCAACTGTACCCTGTCGTTTCTGCGCCTTTGTCCTCATTGCCAACGTCCACATACGGGCGTATTTCTCCCGAACAATTTTATCACGGCATGGCCTCTCTCATACAGGCACCTTACTCCAAGCATGGACCTAAATTGCATACCAAGTATTCACACAGTACCTTGTTCCAGCTTTCTCTTGACTTAATAGCGTGGAGAATGCGCATATACATATACTAGAATTGTACGGATTTGATTTTTATTCTTGTACCTGTTTCGCGTCCACCCATAATTCCGAGGAATGTTCCAACTGATCCGCGCGGTACGGTACCGAATGCAAGGAATACGGCCTTCAAGTACCTTCATGGGATCGAATCCCGCAAGCCTAATAGTATACCTGTTTCAACCTATCTCATCAATAACATTACACGGAGAGCGCGTGTGAAAGAGACTCCGACGCACTACGGCCTTCAAGGGCCTTCATGGGACCGAATCCCATACCAGCTTCATAACCTATCTTATCAATAAAATTAACGGAGAACGTGTGTGGAAGACTGACTTCCTCAAGGGACCGACTCCCGCAAGCCCAACAGTATACTTGTTTCAGCCTATCTTATCACTACCACGCCAGCGCCACACGATCTGAGATTTCCTAATGAAAACAGAACCAAACAAGTGCTGAAAATTTCGCCGACCCCCGGTCTGCTCTCAAGCATTGCACCGACGCTCACCG
The DNA here is from genome assembly GCA_038093075.1 of Boletus patriciae. NCBI lineage: Eukaryota > Fungi > Basidiomycota > Agaricomycetes > Boletales > Boletaceae > Boletus > Boletus patriciae. Next base: position 4,824 of record JBBPRK010000969.1, read on the forward strand.
TTTGAACACAAATCCCTGGCAGCAACGTAAAAAGGTGGGTTTCATCCATATCTTTCAAGCCCCAATAGCAGGTGATGAGCAACATGAATTCGATTAGTCTTCTAGACACCTACATGGTTACAACATATCCCATTTTTCTGAACCCTTGTCTTGCCTGTTCCGCCTCATTTGTGATGCGCTGACTTCTTTTTTTCCGCAGTCTTTTGTGTTCTTGAAAAGGATATTGTTTGCCCTATCTCATTCTTGTCCATCTCCCCGAATCACTTCGAGCCCCTCGTTTAATGTCATGCGGTTTTACTATCGTTGGGTCCGTTATTCATTCATTCGTCAACTGCACGGTTACATGAGGTTACACGTCAATAGTACAAGACAGGATCAATCAATCAAGGTGGTGTGATTTAATGAGCTGAAGCTCGAGATCCAGCAGGCGGTTCTTGACATCGGTTATAATACAAATGAACAACGATCGATGCTGCCAGTTTGCAGCGTATCATTAGATCACCGTGACTGTGATCTGTGATTGGATGCAATTTAACGTTGTCCGTCCCTTACTTCAGGAAATCAGTGAATGCCATAACTTGGAGCATTGACCAGAATCTGCGGTTCACTGAGTCGACAGTACTTGCTCCGGCGTCGCGGTACAGCGTGGAAATTTGCTGACTCGGGACTTCAGCTCTGGCGGTTGGCGATCATATACCCATGGATCCGTATTCATTCAACATCAACACAGCCAGCGAACTCCGTTTGCGTAGACATTTACGTGAGGTCCTCTTGCCTTACGTGCGCACTCACCTCACGTCGGACCATGTCGCGTTTACCGAGAAGGTCGTCGAGGAGGTGAGTGCCATTGCATTCTAACGGTTTCCCGACCGCGGACCGACCGGAATCATCCAGCTTCTCCTTCAAACTCTCGAGTACGTGCCCATGGCAGATGCGACATCGTTTCTCCTTCCTACAGAGCCGTTCGACGTCCTCATGCGTTCCTTGCATTCGCTTGACCTCACACCTCCAGAAGAGAAGTGGGCTACACCATCGGAACACGTTAGATACCTCAGGACCTTCTTCTCTCCTCCTCCCCATCCGCAAGATCTCCCAACCGAGAAATGCTGGCTCGATGACGATCATTGTATGTTTCTTCCGCGCATATACGCGTATTTTGATCAACCTTCGTATACGCTCGTCAGACGTGAAACTATCACTAATATGCAGACCTATATCCTTTCCCATCCTCTCGAAGCGCGCAAGGCGCGAAACTCCAAAGATTGGTAGTACAAATTCTCGAGCATCCATCCCTCGCACAAAGTCTGCTTTAGCAGTATTTTATGGTCTCAACCCAGTCTCGATACAGAGCATAGAAGACTTGCCCGCACCTCTCGTGGACGACGTCTTGTGTGTTCTGCTTTCCGTCGACGCTTTAGGGGATACTGATAGTTCGATCGCGTCCTTATTGTAGGGATCTCCGCCTTAAACTCGACTCTGCGACTGGTGCACGGTTACGACCATTCCTCCAATCAGTTTTGGTTCCTCCCAGGAGAGAAAAATTAGTTGATTACTTCGAGGACACACCTAATGTGCCTGAATTTTTGAAACATGATTCGCCTCCGCGGAGCCTTCCTCGCCTAGACTCTCCACCACTGTTTCCCCGGATCGTGCAGGGGCGCCCTACCCACAGAGGCGTCGAGGGCGACGCGAAGAGTGATGTCACCAACCCAATACGCGCCCCTGACGTGGCCTCTATGCTCCAGGTGGCATCACCGGAATTGATAGACGGTGAAGACGGTGACATCGATAGCCACCATATGGAGGTCGTAAGTGGGTGGGGTGGGTTCAAACTGCCTCAATGGATGTAAGACGAAGACTGATTTTGATCGTACATTCTAGCGACCTTGACGTATTCCTCGCCACCCCCACCCTCTCTACATCCCTCGGATGGGAGCGAGGTCGATGAACTGTGGGATATATCCCCTTCTGGGACGCCAGCCACGTCGCTTATCGCCGCCAAAATGGGTGCGTCAGCTCTCTCTTCGTCGAGGCCAAAACCTGATCGTACGTACTAGACGAAGTCGAGATCCCCCGCGTACGCAAGTTCGGACACAAAAATACATTATTTAATGAGAGCACGAATGACAGCGGTGCAGCTGCCTTGTTGACGGCGGCAAATAGGTTGGTTGCTCACCCTTCTTCTCAGGGGTTCCTTTTTTGCGTGAATACATTTATCATACAATCTCTCTAACTCCATGATATGTCAAGTTCAGGCTTCTTCATCACGTCTTTCATCTCCGCTCCTACTCCATTGACCCAGGCCCACAAACCAGTCACTCTCCAGCTGGAAGGCGTCAAATTTGGCATGCCCTCCCCTCGCCCCTCGCCTGGCCAGAGCACATCAAATTCGCTACTTGGACAGCCCCCGTCCGCCCCCGAGGAACGAACCAATGAGGAGACCCCCGCCGGCCCCGCTGAGTGTGCCGAGGACTTTGAGGCGAAGCAGTTCGACGACGCAATCGCGAGCATTTACGTCTCCACTCCGCAAGATCCCTTTTCTTATATCAGAGAAGAGAAACTGGATGACAAGGACATCATGCTCATGGACGGTGAGAAATAGTTGTTTAAATTTAAGCAGGTCGTGCGTTCCATGAAGCTTCTGTCTCGGTGGTTGTGCGGACTTCCCTCGATAGCTATTATTGGCCCCTGTCTCTTGACGTGTACGCTGACTTGATATTCAGTTCCAAACCTGCCACCTCCAACAACACACCCCAGGGAACCCACTCTCTTCCCAGAAGGGATGCAAAGTTTCGTCGCAGCGAAAGGAAAGCTTCGTCTTGATACTACGAGCCATGAAAGTAACGGCCTTGGCTCTACGGCATTCTTGAGACCAGTCAAAGGTATCAAACCTTTAGCACTTGATCTTTCATGGAGGTTCGTTGCTTTCTTCCACCCATTTCTCGTCAGTTTCTCCATCGCATCCTTTGTCTCTCTCCCTGTCGACGGCTTACGTACTCCCCAGACCATTCAATTTCGGAAGAACAGTCCCGACAGACGAGGAAGTCGCAGGAATTGCGAAACCCATTCGGCCGGAGGACGAAATGCCAGGATACCTCGACGAGAGGTATGAGAAAACAGCGCGCGTTCTCCTCGACCTAGATACCCTTCCGACATCGGCCGAAGATGCTCAGCCAACTTTAATCCCGAAACCCCCACGTGGATGCGAAGGATTTGGAACGAGCCCTGCTCCCAAGCGAGCCGAGGAAAACGGACACGTTGAGTACCTGCTCACACAGCGAGAGAGGATGCGAGCATCTGGTGCTAAATTCACGCTTGAGGTCGAGGTCGACATGGACACCGAGCAAGGTGTTGTGCCGCGGTCTCATAACGATGGACATGGAGATATCCTGACCGAGCACGAAAATTTGCGTCCGTACGAAGAACACCAAGGTTCGCGAGAACTATTTGATCCCATGGAATACCGTTCGCGAAGACGGACCGATCACGGTCATTCCTTTGATGACTCGGGAATCGACATCATGGACAATAACCTTGGGCAGTTTTCAACTAGCGAATTTGGGGTTCCGCTTCTCCTCTTGCATCCGCAGGACGACTTACTGCATGATGCGGATACACCCGCGGCGAACAAGGAGAATGTCGACATTCAAAGCGAAAACAAGGAAAACGAACCTCCTGGGAACATAGGTGACTACCACCTCGCCGAATATCAACCTGAACCCTTGGCGACCCAATACGACTGGAGTAGTTATTTTGAATTCCCTGAATCACAAACACCGGCTTTCGAACCACTCTCGTTTGCGTCACAAAGTCAGCTATTGGGACCCTCAGACAATCTCACGAATTCGAAGGTGCAAGATGTACCTCCGCTAACTCCGAGCGCACACCGTGTCAAGCATCCCGAGGGTCATCTTGTTTCAACAGGTGAATGCGAACAGACAAACTCGAGGGTAACTAAGCGGCGCAAACTGGACGATCGTGTTCCAGCATCATCGAGAGATTTGTTCTGTACATTCATCGGGTTTCGCAACCAAGCCACGTCGAGTCGTACCTTGGAGCATTCCGAGACCCGAAATGATATACCGACATCTCATCAAACGCTAGATGTTCATGTTCCCGAACAAATACTCCCGCGAGCCGCTCCCGATGACGTGTTTGATCAGCACACGGTTCGTCTTCCCGAGCACTGGATTCCTGCCGCGGCGGTCCACCGTTACCTCGCTTCTATGACCCTCATTCAGAAGCGCGCATTGGTCCGTGAGCTGCAGGGTCATCATTGCCGAGTTGTTCTCGTTGAACGATATGACCTTGGTGGCGCCGATATCATCATTGATCCGGACTATGGCGTACTTTTCATACCCCTACTCGCGCTGCCAGCACATGTCGAGTCTGCCGTCGAACGAATCTCTCGTGAATCATGGCGTTACTTGAACCTCCTCGTTGTCCTCGAGGCGTTCCCCAGCGAACAAAGTCATAGGGCCGACCGTTTGCGGGATACCAGACCGGTGTTATATGCTTATACTCCTCCAATATGCAAGGCTATCAAGAAGCTCAGACGAAACTTGGGGATTGCAGAAGGCTGTGGTACTATGAACCCACAATGTACGGTTACCTGGGCATTCGCGAACGACACCGAAGAAGCTGCCAGATTCGTAAGGTGCTTCGGCGAGGAAGCATGTGCAATTTCAAAGGAACGTGGCCACGGAGTACTGTGGGACGAAAGAGAATGGTTGGAGGAAGAAGAACGAAAAGTGAGTCTTTCGATCGTGTTTGCAGGGCTTTCTGTGCATGTGCCATTGATGTGGCTCTATCTCAGGGAGAGTCAGACCTCGCCGGAGTGCATGGCATGAATGCGTTCGCAGCATTCGTGATGTTGTACGAGAGGTCACTCGAGACCATCCTGGACTTGTCCCCTGAAGTTCGGCTGGCAGATTTTGGTCAGCTGTTAGGAGAAGAACGTATGGTACGCCAACCATTGTCTCATTTCCCTGTCGATCCTAGCCCCATGATGCAGACGGTGTTGAATGCTGTCATCGAGAGCAGAATGCAGCAAATCGCACCAGAGATTGCGAACTCGGTTGTCGAGCCTGGATACTGATGTGGTCAGACGTACGATGGACGGATAGATCTGTCACTGTGACATGGGCTGATATTAATGTAACCCCTACTGACGTGACATCACAGTTGTAACTATACGTATCGCCTTGTGCGGCGTGCTCTGCGGGTGCAATAGTCCAAGCAGTAACAAAGCCAGTCCGGACGTCTACGGGACTACCTCACATAGACCTGAGGCGTGTGTCCACGTTGCGTTTACGTCCACCGTTGTGATGCTTCTGGCCATCAATGCACTTGTACGGAGGTAAGCACCGACACCTATCCGAACATGACATGCAAATACTCGATGAAACACAAACCAAGAACGATTGTCCGAAAACATCCTTGCCGGAGTCTCGATACGCCAATATTCCCACTCTTGCATAGAAGCCTGCTGAAATATCACCACAGATTGAATATGAACTGCGTAGAGAGTGTTACAAAAGGCAAGTTTCCCGTACAAGGATTAGCGATACCTTGCGCGATTTCGCAATCACCGACTTGAACATCTGTGATAGTTTGCGTCTCGGTCGCTTTGGTTCTTGCACATTGTTGACGCTATCCACTCGGCGACTGCGTGCGAGGCTAAAGCCGCGCATTTTCCCTGCCACGGTGGGTACCGCATCTTCAACTGGCCCCCCCCTGTCGAGGTCTGTGCTACCTCTCGAGAGGGGTGGGGTTTGCGTCTGCTATGAGACTCAGGACCTCGCCGAAACCAATCGAAGAGTATGGGATGACTTACACCCAAGATCTCCCTCAACGTTTCCATGTTCCTTTGGGGGCCTCTTCTATCCTCCGCAACGTGGCCTTCCGAGGGGATTACCATCAGGCGCTGACAGGAGTTCACTATGGTACTTGTCATCGCTGGACTCGGTAAGGCTCACCTCAAGTAGCGATGCACCTTCACACTCCCTGTCTATCACAAGACCCGAATCCAGGCTGGCTTGTGGCAACTCCCAAATATAAATTAAGGAGTCGCTGCATGCAGTAGCTAGGAGTCGGTCGTCGGTCGAGAAAGCGATGCAATTGACTTCGTCAGGATGCGCGAGAGTTGCCATCTGCTCGAATGTCGTGGCGTTCCATATTTTGACAGTGTTGTCGCTGGAAGCGCTCGCCAGGCAACCTCCGTTGTGCGAGACGGACAAGGAGTATATGGTACCCTTGTGCGCGTGCACGGGCTCGCCGATAATGCGGCCTGTCGAGGCATGCCACCGACGAAGTACACCATCGCTTGAGCCGGAGAGAATCTGGGTATCATCTCGTGACCAGGCGACTGCCCATATTGGCACCTCGTCTGCCTTCATAGGTCCAACGAGCAACTTCCCTGACTCCCAATTCCAGATGCGTAGACAACCATCCCCCGAACCCGTGAGTAATCTGCGGTCCTTCTTCGAGAATTTAACGCAGTTGATCTCCCCGTCGCCGTTTAGGTAGGCTTCGTCTCGCACGATTCGTCCGCTTCCGGTGTCCCAGACGTTAACGTTGTGATCGAATGATCCACTAGCCAAGTAACGGCAGTCACTTGAGACGTCAAGATATCTGACACTGCTTTTGTGGCCTTTCCAAGGCCCGTCAACTGTCGCCAGGACGTCGACGTCCCAGACGTTGACGGACCTATCAAGGCCACCGCTGGCGAGTCGCGTTCCGTCTGGGAATAATGCGAGACAAAAGACTGCGCCATTGCTGCTCCCCAGAATCACTTCGGATGCGTGGTCGAGGTTCCAGAGACGAATGGAACCGTCGTTGGAGGCGCTGACGAGCTCCTTTCCATTTGGGAGGAAGACAACGGACCAGACGATCTCGCTGTGACCACTGAACGTCCCAACAGGCTTTGGTCGTGAGAGGTGGTCGAGTGAGAGCGAGAGCATCGTAAGGCACCACCCAAGCTAGGGGTACAGAGTGAGAGAAGCGATTCGGTCGGCGTTTGGGAACCCAGGGTCTCCCTGGACAAACCCTAAGACACACGCAAGGTCCTGGGTGTCACGCATGCGGACCGGCAGGCGGACGGCAGGCGGTACAGATCAATGACTGGGATTCCAGAACTTATTTGAGTGATTCGAGGGCCAGGGAAGTGAAGTCGGACCCCTGAGTGGGTTGGCGCTGATAGCTCGTGGGAGCGAGCGCACGAGACGCTGGCTTTTCGACTCCCGCATCGTCGCGTTGACTTCCTCTAAGATGCCTTGGTCGCATCCCGCACGCGCATGGTGACTGATGTGTGAGGATGCAGTGTGCCATCATGATGGATTGCCCACTTAAGGTTGGATCGAGTCGGAGGATGTCAACCTTGCCGCCTCGTCGCTCACACGCGCATTGTTCTTTCTCTGCAGCTGATTCGTTGAACCCCTGCTAGAATGAACTCCGAGTCACTGGGATCACTATGCGCCGTCAAAGCAACTTGGGTCTCCTAACGGCCCTCAACAAGAGATTAACCACGATGCACGCGGTCGGTTGCCGATCGACATTATTACTGCGAGTCGTGCTGAAGGTCCGGGGCTCGTTCGTAGCAGCAACGCTCACCCTTCATCATCGAACCTGGAATCCTTCTTTGCTCCAACGTCTCGAATCAACTTCTTCGTTGTAGGTTCTCCTGTGAGTCGATTCTAGACCTATTTGTGAACGGTTTTCCCGATTTCACCTCATGGCATATCGATTAAAACTGTATCTATAAAGAGTCCGCACGCCAGCTAGTGGCAAAATGGTCGACTAACGATACGATATCATAGTGTTAATGCATACGGAGAGGTCTCAAGCCTCGTAAAGTAGACACTCAAAACTTGAACCCGCCTGCGAGTCCCATCACGTTCTCAGGATCCACCACCTTCTTTATGCTCGTCAGCCTTTCTACATTCGCCCCATACATCACCTCGAGTGGCGTATCCGCAAGGGCATAATTTCCGTAGAGAGAAAGTTGTTCCGTTTCTGGTGCATACGCCTGGAGGTTGGCTGCGCTTTGCTTGATTCCTTCGACTATCACGTCATCAGTCGTTCCATCACCAATCCATCCGAAGAGAATACTGATGGGTGAGAACGGAAGTTCCCTCGAGCCGGGCCATGCGGACAGCGCTGTGGTGTGGCTGTAAACGCTGGGATGCATTGGCTCAGCGCAGAACGCGACGAATCCATAACCAAGGGGAAGGTTGGCTCCCCAAGTCTACAATAGCCGAATGAAGGGTGAGTGTCCAAAGAGATGCCATTGTACACGAACTTACAGCGCTTTGGTTCACCATGTACTTCAAAAAGTCTTCGGAGTATTCAAGCACAGAGACAGTGCCGAACGCTGATCTACTCAGACCAAGGATTAACCAAAAACCTGGCAAGATGTTGGGTGACCTCACCGGAGGCCCCAGGCCGCATCTGAGTTCGAAGATTGCACGAGCGACAGGAATGATCGACTGAAGACCGCGGTGTCGCTGCTGTCGGTCAGAAAGCCATCGAAAAGACCAGCAGGCGGTGTCGGGCCATCGTAGAACAAGATCGCCGTATTGACTCCCTATGGGTCGATGTCAATTTTCAGCCTTCACATGGAATGAACCATTAATGGGTTCCATATGGCGAGTGGCAGCTCAACGTGGAGGGCCAGGGCCAAATCACGTGTAATCAGAATTGGATACTACATACCTGGCTCACGCCCCCTCCCTGGAAGTACCCGTATGAACTGAGAACGCTTGCTTTTGGGTCCGTGTTATTCGCTGCAAATTCGGCAGTTGCTTTTGTTAACTGGTCGTCTCCACTGCCATAGGTGATGGTACCACCCTGTCAGCGGAAGCAGCCGAACATGATTTCAGCACCAAGCAACCGCATCAGTGGCAGAGCGAATATCGCTTACCCAAACTTGCGTTTGTGGGAACGTCTTAAAGGTAAACTGGGTCACGATCCCCTGTGTTGCGCCGATTGAGCGCCGAAACCCTTACCAAATGTACGTGTACTTACGAAGTTGTTGAATCCACCCTGTAGATAAATTTGTCAACGCGCGGTGGAAAAAACCGGAGGCACAGGAAAGCATACCTTCAACGCAAAGAATAGATCCGCCTGGGAAGCGGTGACATTTGTGACGGTACCGTTTGGCAATACCAGCTCGAATGCATCCACTGTGTCGATACTTAAACCATATTGGTTCGTGTGCCAAGAGTAACCTAGTCACCGCGTTGCGGCCATGCGATCGCCTCGATTCCAGCCTAAGAATACACGAACCGACCAACTTACCTCCGCCAAGCGTGTAGCCCGCCACGCCAATACCGGAGACCCGACCTCCTGCGACATTAACTCCGTGTGGTTCCAGAGCGGCATAGACGTCGTCCCAAATCAAACCAGCCCCTATCGTCGCCGTCTGCGTAGTAGGATCATACGTCACGTCCGCGAAACGGGACATGGCGATTTGTACGCCGGAAGTAGAGGAAAACCCTAGGTTCATGGTGTGGCCACCGCCCTTGACCTATGTAGCAATATTTCAAGGTGAGTGGCATGGACAACATGCAGGAAATCGCTTTTCAACTGACGGCAAAGGGGCACCCAGTCCTTCCCAAGATTCGAAGCTGTCGAATAAGGGGCACGCGCATCAGAGGAATTTTTGCATGTCCTCGGCGGGAGAACATCGACACGCACAGCAATACCAACATCTTCAGCCGTACCGGGCTCAAAGGAACACACAGCGTCTTGAGTGCTCGAAACAGCGAAATGGCTAATGTGTTTGGAATAGGGTTCTGTACCTGTCGAACATGCGTGTCAATCATGTATCGCGGTGACTGCAAAAATTCGGACCATTGAAGAATACCCCTGAAGCCAATGAGACCGACAATGCAATCTCTTGGCAAACTGCAGACATGTCGCTTGACGCTACGAATGAGGCCCAAAGCCGCTGCGGGCCAGTAGTAGCCGTCATGGACGCCCAACGATACACCAACAACGACCCCAAGAGCACGGCTAGTGAAGTCAGTAGTATCCGAGTCTTGGCCATGAAGTGGTACCAATTTAGAAGAAGCTGAGTGATGGAAGTCATCAAGAAGGAAGGTTCTGCTTTTCATAAGGAGCATGGAAATTAGTACGTTCGCAGTTGCGGCCTCGAGGCTTGCGTTTGCACTTTGCCGTGCAGCCGGGACCGCCGGCGGGCGACGACTAGCCCACAGTATGTCATCATTGACCAACGGGTTTCTAGTTGCCGACCGGGGGCCACGCGCAAAGTGTCAGGGGCACACCGGCCTGCTGCAAGTGGGAACATTGTCGGCCTGCCAGTGGTGATTTGGACACGGAAGTTATCTTTGGAGGTGCAGTGGCGTGCAGGACCTAGGCACGCGTCAAGCATGCACTCAGGGAAGCGGATGTTGTGGGATCAACAAGAAGAGAATATACAAAAATAGGCAAATAGCAGACGAGCAAAGCAAGCAGGACGAAACTAGCTGAGTTGGAGAGATGTTTTGGGAGGTAGAGGTGAAGGAATCGGCCTTGTAAATTATCAACGTCCAATCATCGGGAAATGTCAGCGGATATGATCTTGCAATAACGTTGGTCGCGTTCCACCAAATGTATCGTAATAGATTAAATAAGGACAAACCAAATATGAAGGGCTGGCTACTCGTGGTCGGGTGCCAGATACGGGTATGTCAGATTTGGATGGACTTTTGGGGAAGGGACGACCTCGAACTGGGACGTCTCCAGGCTTTCCGCGTATGAGTCTCGGGAAAGGGTTGTGAGTTGTGATTGAGACGAGGATGCAGACCCTGGTGTTTGCACGATGACAGGGGACCGTGCGTGTGGAACCGCCGATAATAGGTCGTGTGATGCTGATGAGTGGTGATGACTCGGGCCCATCCTTAACCGCGTGGCAGACTTCCGGTGCTCGAGGAAGTTGCTCCCAGTTCGAATGTGGTTCGATGGAAGATACTGTTCTGGAAGTTGAGGACTGGGTGGTATACTACCATCTAGGACACTCGGTCGTCTCGCCTTGATCGTCTCATTGGAGACAGGTCGCTCAGAGTATTTCCGAGGCTCGGACCCATTCGTTGATTGCTGTGGCCCCCCACCAGCGACAGACTTCCAAGATTTCAGTATGGATTTACGAAACCCTGGTTTCTCTTGAAGTGGAGCATTTAGGAGGACAATTGGTGAATTTGGTCGAGAGCCTGAAAGGGAGGGTC
>JBBPRK010000970.1:0-16040 GCA_038093075.1 Boletus patriciae
GTCATGCATCCACTTCAACTCCTTTCAGCTTTGTGTCTCTTCTTTATGAAACTTTTGTTCCTGACGATATCTTTTCAGATCTCCTCTAAACAATGGCTGCCCTCACCACTTCTGAAATCAAAATCGATGGTCAAATTCTTTCTTGTATCCCTGTCCTAGTAGGACAATCAAACTACTCCATTTGGCATGTGAAGATCCGTAACACCCTTTCTGCATACGGAGTTTGGGAGATAATCGAAGGAACTAACACTTACGCTGGCACTTTACCAGCAGATCAAGAAAAGTGGAAGCTCTTAGATAGACGCGTGCTTGGCCTCGTGGCCAGCACCCTTGACGACTCTCTCATCAACCATGTCACTTATACATGGTGTTATGTTTGGACCGGGTAGATACAAACGTAGACTTGATTGATCTAGAGATCGCCCTAAGATGGCGGCTCTGCTTACGTAGTAAGGTACGAGCGGAGTGGCAGAGCTAGGTCTTCGGCCAAGCGACAGGAAGTGGCGCAGCGCTTCTTGCTTTCTTGCCACTTCCTGTGCTCGTCAGCCTCCGATAGCGTAGCCCGCTCTTGATTTTTCACTTAGAGTTTTCTTTTCCGTTAGCTACGCTCCCTACCCACACACTCCTTACACTCCCGTCCTATCCTCGTTCCCTCGTCTAAGTCATGGCCGACCCAAGGTTAGAACAACCTCCCGACTACGCAAGTGACGAGTTTGCCATCATCCGAGATGGTCTCAAGATCGGGTATGGGGAAAACGACCGACAGGTAGTTGAGCGGTTATTGGTAGCCTGGGAAGAAAACCGCACCAGAAGAGCTGAAGTTTGGACTGCAGCGCGAGAGGCAGAAGCCCACGCAGCCGAGGAAGCCGAGCGCGAGCGCAGAAGACTGGACGAAGAAGCCGACAGGTTAGCCAACGAGGAGGCTGAGCGCGAACAGCGCGAAACGGAGAAAAAGAAGCCGAAGATGAATGTCTTCGAGCCCGGCACTTCGGTCGCTAGCATCCTGATTCCGCGTCCCTCTCAATACGCCCTGCAGAAATTAAGTTCTTTTGATTTCGTCGAACTTTGGTACTTTTCACCAGAAGGCTGCGCAGACGCAGCACGGAGCAATAGCAAGTCCCAAGCGGACGACGCCTTTGGGCTATCCAAGGTTGACGACATTCTCACTGTCAAATCGGTCGCCGCCGTCAGAGCATCCAGAAATGCAGTGGCTGATCACGAACTCTCGTTCGAGAGCTTCCTCCAAGCAAAGAACAGTTTCCTCGTTTACGCCAGGAAAGCCGAATGGCCCGGAGAGAACGTTGACGCACTCGCCACCTTTTTCTGGCGGATCGAAACGCACCCGCTCCACAAGACAGCAATGGGTAACAGGATTGTTCTCACGTACGCGGCCAGAGTCCGACGAGACTGGCACGACGAAATCAAGCATGGAAATGGTTACGACATCTCCATCATGAACAATGATCTCATGCGAGACGTGGCTTTCGAAGTCCAATCCAATGACCATCAGAGAATGAAGTCAAGGGTAAGCGAAATAGCAACGAAGTGTTCCAAATGGCTAATGTTCTCTGTAACATCAACTCTTTCCTCTCTCATGTACCATTCGTCGTACATCCGATCGCTGCCGCGGACCACGTCCCAACCGATCGTGAACCGGATCGCTGCCGTGGACTACGTCCCCACCGATCCGTGTTGCCACCGCTGCCGTGGACTATGTCCCCACCGGTCCTTGCCTACCCCCTCGGGTACACCCTCAAGATGGAGGAGCTAGTCGCTCTGGCCGAGCCGTCATCCAACCGTTCCTGGCGGGGCTCCGCCCCTCGCGCATCGCGATTCGACCAGTGGAGTTCTACCTCCCGTCCGCCGCGACCTGAGCAGCGCAATTTTCGCAGCTTTCGTGAATCGCGTTCCGCATCCCCGGGCCCCTCTCGTGACCAGGGCCGTTCTGAGGGCGGAACACCCACAAAGGCTCGTTCCCCATCGCGGTCGTTTCGTAAGCGATCCAAGGGCAGAAGTAACCTCTCTGTGTGCCCCCAATGCCTCGGACGATTCCCGCACTCAGTCAATCGTTGTCGCTCCAAAGAATTGTGGGATGGATCCCCAGCGCGCTGTCGGCGCAACTCGGAAGGATGCCTTCTCAACCCTAAGGGTATCATCGTGTGCACTGACTGGCAGCGCCCCTTCGGCTGCTGCACAACACACAGTACCGCTCTCCACGAGTGTTCTGGGTGTGGAGACTCCGGCCACGGAGCCCAAACTTGTCATAAAGCTCAGGTGAGCTAAGGCTCTCACTCCATACATCCCCGAAGCTTGGGAGCACTCCCTCGCCGAGGCTAATCTTTTGAGTAAATATCCTACAATACTTGACGGCCTGCGCTTCGGCTTCGACGCGGGCTTATCTAACCTGGCTCATTCCTATACTCCCCGTAATAGCCCCTCCCTTGAGGAGCATAAGGACATATTCAGTGACATAATCAGTAAAGAATTCACCAAGGGTCGCTATATCGGACCTTTTAATCAGGATACCCTGGAGTCCCTCATCGGCCCTCTGCAGTCTGCGCCACTATCCCTCATACCAAAACCGGGCAAACCGGGCAAGTTTCGTCTGGTGCAGAACTTGTCATTCCCTTACAAGTCCCGGAACCTCGTCTCATCCCCAAATTCGCGGGTCGACCCAGACCAATTCCCTACCCATTACAGCACATTTCAAATTACATTGACCATAATTTCCGCTCTGCCCCCCGGCTCACAGGCAGCAGTGCAAGACGTAGCTGAGGCCTATCGAACCATCCCCTCTCACCCTTCCCAATGGCCATCCCTCGTCGTTAGACTGAACAACGACCAATTTGCGATTGACTCATCACTCTGTTTCGGTTTCGCCCCTTCTGGTGGCATCTACGGCATGGTTGGTGCTGCGGGCGTGGACATTATGCGATCCCAGGGGATTGGCCCCATAGCCAGATGGGTCGATGACCACATGTTCTTCCGCATCCAGCGAGAACACCTGGCTACATACAACCAGGCACGAGAATCAATAGCTCGCCAGATTGCCGAACACGGCGGCCGCGTCACCAAAGGAGGGCGCACATGGTTTCAGGGACGAACACTCCCAAATGGAGCAACGGAAGAGTTCGATGAGGACATGAGTTTCCCATTTAGGGACTTGTCCCAGGCATCCCCACGGCCCGATTCAGATGCCGATTTCTGCTATAACTTAGACGACATCAACAGAGTCTCTGATCACCTCGGAATACCTTGGGAAGCCTCCAAAGACATACCATTCTCCGACACTCCCACTTTCATTGGGCTCGTGTGGGACCTAGTCAACCACACGGTAACCCTGACGGAATCCAAGCGCCAAAAGTATTTGGACGCGATCTCGAAATGGGAACAGCGCCGTACGCACACGTTACAAGACGTGCAGAAGCTGCATGGAAAACTACTCCACGCGTCCCTGATTTTCCCACCAGGGCACGCATACCTCACCAACCTCGAGGCCATGTTACCTATCTTCGGCGACAACCCATTTAAGCCAAGGACACCGCCCCGCGACACCCCAAATGATCTAAAATGGTGGAAAGAAACCTTAGCACCATCACCTCTTCCCACCATCCCTATCCTAAGCCCCCAGCCCATCCACGACTTTTGAGCGTTCTCGGATGCGAGCTCCAGTGTCGGGATTGGAATCATCGTTGGGGACCGGTGGCGAGCCTGGCGTTTCGTCGGGGAATGGAAGAAGGATGGGCGAGACATTGCTCGGGCAGAGGGCATTGGATTCGAGATGCTCGTCCAGACAATTGTCGAATCTGGACCCCCCGGTCTTCATTTCCAGGTATTCGGAGACAACAGCGGCGTGGTTGAAGGATGGGCAAACGGCCGCAGCAGGAACAAGCACATTAACCGCATATTCAGACGACTGCACGCACTTCTACAAAACGCTGGGTGTCAGGTCATCGCACATTACGTCCCCAGCGAGGGTAACCCAGCAGATCCCCTCTCGAGAGGAATATATCCCCCCGCAAATCGCCTCCTTCCGAACACTCGGATCCCAGTCGACGCGCAACCTTTCCTCCGCGACGCCATCAGCGCAGATAACCCCACGTGCGAGCCATTCACGATTACTCCCGGTGGCTCTAGCACGGATCACAGCTGCACGTTCAGCCACATCGGCGACGTCCGCACTGGCGCACAATAACACTGACAATCTCCCATCAAAGAGAGCAAAGCCGGGTAAGTAGCGCCTTTCCACGCCCAGCGATGGCGCCGCCCCACTCTCTACTAGCACAGTACAGCTGACAACACTCACCAGCTTTCCTGGCTCCCAATCCGCTTCTAGCCCCTTCTCGTCTGCGGCCCGCCTGCAAGGCGAAAGACTGCTTACTCAGATGGTCCCCTGTTCAATCTCGTCCCACCACTGTGGGCATCTCCAAGCTTCCCCCTTTTGATGTACAGCTCATAGACGACGTCGCCTCACAAGCCTGGGCAGACAGTACAAAAGTAACCTACGGATCCGGTCTACTCACATTCCACATCTTCTGCGACAAGAAGGGTATTTCCGAAGTGGATCGCGCACCAGCCAGCTCCACCTTGCTCGCCGCCTTCATCGCCACCCTGGCCGGCTCTTATTCCGGAAGCGCCGTATCGAACTACCTAAGCGGTGTTCGAGCATGGCACACCATCCATGGCCTCGGATGGGCCCTGAGCGACGTCGAAACTGACGTGCTGCTCAAGGGCGCATCATCAATGGCACCCCCGTCGTCTAAAAGACCCCCCAGGGAACCATACACTGTAGATATTATAAATACCATCCGAACACAACTCGACGTCTCTATCCCACTCCACGCCGCAACCTTCACGTGCCTCACCACTCTCTTCTACGCCACCGCCCGTACGGGCGAATTCACCACCAGAACACTCACATCGTTCGACCCGCTCACACAGATCAAACCATCCGACGTGCGAGAGGAACGAGACAGGCAAGGGAACGTGGTTACCAACTTCCATCTGCCTCGTACAAAGTCAGCGCCGAGTGGAGAGGATGTCAACTGGGCGAAACAGACAGGCCCTTCCGACCCCTCCAGCGCCTTCGAAAGTCACCTATTGATCAACACCCCTCCAGTTAACGGACCGCTATTCGCGTATCGCCACGGTAAAGGCCACAAGCCTCTTACCAAGTCCAAATTCCTGGAGGTCCTCAACACAGCTTTGAGAACCGCCGGAAAATCGCCCCTCCAAGGCCATGGCATTCGTATCGGCTCCACACTGGAGTATTTACTCCGGAACATCCCATTTGATGTCGTCAAGGTCAAAGGAAGATGGGCGAGCGATGCATTTTTATTGTACCTACGCCGTCACGCACAAATACTCGCCCCGTACATGCAAGCACAACCAATCCTCCAAGAGTCTTTCCTTCGTCTTACACTACCACCCGTTTGTTAATCGTCGTGAGTTTTTCCCTCCACCGTTCTCCTCCTAGTTCTGGGGCCTGTAGCTCTCGCTGCACGCGTCGCAGAACGACTATTGCATCAGGTCAGCAGCTCACCTCCAGCCCAGGACAGTCTATGGAGCCGGACAGCGCTTCGCGCTGCCACCCGACCCCCATCTCTCTCGTACCGATGTCTTCCCATCACTCGACGTAGTCTCATACCCAGTAGGAATTGTCATGTATACATACTTCTTACATGACGGACCTTCTTCACTCGTGCCACTCATACCCGAGCGACGACTGAAGACTGGACACATTGTTGATGGTGATCTGAATATCAGCGCTGATCGATTATCAACACTCTGAAATTCAAATAGGATGAGCTAAAATCAAAGATCGAGGGACTGACCCAACCTAGAATCCCCTCCTGGGAGCGAGCCACATCTACACACCCATAAGAAGATGGCACGGTGAGTAAAATTTTGATCGGTGACGAAAATCAGCAATGCCCCGCCACCAATGACACAGAACTCACCTTTCATCGATCATTGATCATCCACGGCCACATCACGTCAGTGAGGAAGCTGCAGAGGTGACGAGGAGAAGCGCTTGGGCTCTTGCTTCCATTGGTGATCTGAACTGTGATCATCAAGAAGTGTGTTGCGGCGTTGAGTGGGCGAACATTGCATGAGAGTTAAACCTAAAGTGGGAATCAGGACTCGGAGGACTTATGTCAGGTTCACTAGGGACTGCGGCACAAACTTTGCATTGGACACTAGAATAGACAAGCACGACGCTAGGGAAAGAGAGGGGAACCGGCGGAACTACTCGTTATACGATGACAAAGCGGGACACGGGAACGAATATGTGCATGGGCCTCAGGGGCTTTCTCACTCTCTAACAACTTACAAGGTGGCCTGAGTTCAGACTGTGATTGATTTGAGCCTATATGCACCATCAA
Organism: Boletus patriciae; assembly: GCA_038093075.1. Classification (NCBI taxonomy): domain Eukaryota; kingdom Fungi; phylum Basidiomycota; class Agaricomycetes; order Boletales; family Boletaceae; genus Boletus; species Boletus patriciae. The sequence goes on from JBBPRK010000970.1 coordinate 6,387, forward strand.
ACTTGTGAGGAGGGCCACTGTGACCCTCTTTTTTGTCCCGAGTAGAGGTGTACCCACCTCAGGTTGATATTATCGTCATGGACGCTTGTCCCCTGGGCTTGCCATCCATTCTCGTCTATGCGCGCAGTCAGCCCAAGAGTAATTGAGATGGTATAATTCAATTACGTTGTAGTTTGACTCAACAGAGTGTACTTATCGTCTAAACTTGAAGTAGGTTGCTGGTCACGGTCGTTTTTTGTAATTAGAACAACTGGAGGAAGCAGTCTGGCATTTAAATGGGGTTGCGGCCCTTGGTTCCCAGACAGCTCCGACCTGCCCTTGAACCCTGTCTCGCACGTCATATATTCACAATTCCATGAACTCAATGAACCGAATAGGAAACCAAGGCCGAGTGCATCCCTTTTTCAAGCTGCTCAAAGTGGTCCCACAGATAAGTGATTCACTATGAAAGGTCTGCTTTGGCCGTGAACTGCTTGTTGCTTCCAAATCTTTCTACAGACTTCAAGATTTATGTTTGAGTGAAGCATACTAGTTCATTCAAGAAGCCAGAACATGACGTACGTTTCTTCAGGAATTGTGGCTCTTTGTCACCAAAGGCGAGGATGAAAGCCAATGGCCTGTCTTGGAGGGAATGTGTTCTTTTTGTGAGTGTTGTTTCCTTGCTCTAGACTAGGTCATAACAGTGACAGTACTTCGGGTTCTTCCGGGATTTCTGGTAAGCACCTCAGTCCTAAGTAATGAGTTTTGCTGGAGAGCTTCATGATCACAGTTCTCGACGAGCTCCTTGCACAAGTTACACTTGGCAGCCTCGATCCTTCGGATATTGCCATCGGGTTCACATTAACCGCCGAATGCCATGGAGGAACGGGCGGCAATGAGCTTACTCGGATAATGTCGCTAAGATGATTGAACTGGAAGCCCCTCAAATCATAGGCATTATATGTGATGCGGTCGATCCTGGTACAGACGCCCTGGTTGAGGTACTGGCACTGGAGAAAAATGTGGAAATCTTTCCTGTTGAAGATCGAGCATCTCTTTGAGATCGCGATAGGCATCCCAGAGGTATTTCAACTAAGCCTCTGAACGTCCTCTGCGTCTGAATTTAGTGCAGGTCTATTCATACGCATTTCTGGCTTCGTCAGTATAGACAACGACAAACAAGGTTTGTTTGTTTGTCGGCAGTAGTGTCGATTGCAATGAGCGCTTCCCACTAGGTGCTTGTCAATCAGGAAGGTCGCGATAGCAGGGTCACCGACTTGGCCAGTGTGATGAATGATGTATTTGCATTCATCCACGAGAACAACTGCTTGAAGACAATCGAAAACCACAGGAAATCTGTCGCACTTCTGGTGGACGATGGAATGTGCCCATTTCATTGCCTAGTATATTCAACAGAAGAATTTATGTGAGTTGCAGTCGTGTCTACTATCTTCACAGCTGATTATCATATGTAGCGATTCCAACTGTGAAACATGCTATCTCTGACATCGACATGAGGTTCACAGAGCACAAGAACGGGTTTCAAGAGCTGAAAAGCGCAGTTGTGGAACGTGCCGCGTGCCACGTTGCATGCGGACGCCACCGTGTTCCGCATGATGAATGCGATCTCAGACGACGGTATGTGCCCTGATGTCCATCACAACGTGACCCTCACAATCCCGGATTTCAGCAGAATCAATAATTTCGACGACAACCCATACGGATCTGATAGAGTGTGGGTGTGCCTCATGTGTGTCACTGGATCTGGCAAGTCTGCAATTGCTCGCCTGTGCGATCGTCAACAAAGGCTCTGTCCGTCGTATTGCTTCGCTCACAAGAACCTTTTTTAGGACACGTTTGCTCAATCTCTTTGCCTGCCACCTCCAATTCAAGTCCGAGCTCCAAAGGGTAGTAAAGACACCTGAACTCTTCAACGATCCTATCCCCTCTGGAGCAATTCGACCACATTCTCGATCAACTGAGCCAAAATATTCATGGTGTCGGAGGCTGCTTGTGGTCATCAACGCTCCTAATGAGAATGGCAACTTGTCAAATCGCCAACAGATCCCGTCGGCGCTACCTAAACAGATAGCTGACGTTAACCTCCCGCCTCACTTCTGCTTCCTGATCACCACTCGTCCAGAACCTGACATTGTCATTGCACTGCCATTTGGACCACAGATCGACCACGTACAACCCGGAGACATTGACCGACATGCCGTTGACTATAGACACAACAAAGTTGATCCATTCCTCCCCTGGCAGGTATGCCAGACTCGAGCCTCAGTGGTCAGATGCGGAGTGGTGTCGACTTTTGGTCAACCATTCCGCGCAGCTCTTTCAGTGGGCTTCTCATGAGAGTTTATTCAGGCAATGACGCTGTTGGATTAGATCCCTGCAAACGACTCTAAGTGTTACTGCATCCTCATCACTGCGAAGCCAATCCACTGGATTAGCTCTACCAAACGATCCACTAACAAGTATTGAAGTCCGACCGCTGTTGACTCCGATTTCGTGAGGTGGTGGCCGTTCTGTTTACACTTGATGAACCATCATCAATCACTTTCTTGTCTGCATTTTTGACGAACACACGGGAAGGATGGTGCCATTGATCAACACCAGCCAATTCCCCCACCCCACAAGTTCTTCCGTGACTTTTACCTGGACGAACAGCACAGCTCAATCTCATCCCACCCCTCTATCATCTTGTCCTCGGATGTTCCTTGATCACGTGCATGTGGCTCATAGCCCAGGCTTAACATGCTTCAAGGACACCTGGGTGCTGAAATTTCCAGACTAACATGCTTCTGTGATCTGGGGAACTCCCGAATCCGTAACGCTGCCATCCCTGCATGTCAGGAGTGTGTATGAACATTTAACAGCTTGCCGACACTGAGGCCTTGCTTACAGATGAAATCTTGCAGGCCTCGAAAAATAGCAACCACGCACTCGCCCTAATATGCACACACTCACAAGACTGTGCAGTGATTGTGGATGCCACAGACCTAAGCTTCTTTTAATTACTCTGTGTACTCATGCTCACCCGAATCTAGCCAATTCCATCAAAATCATTATATCGCAATGGCTATTGGATGGATCCATAATTGCGAACGTCCAGGCATTAGACTTTGGATTCAAGCACTGCCATCTTCATGGTATTGGTGTTCTTTTGCTAAGCAAGGTATGGTTCCCGTGGGCCGTATTTCTGCTGCCTCTCAGCAACTCCCAGTCAATCATCTAGTGTGCTGATCAGAAATATGACGAAGTTGGTCGATGCTCTGGATGACAAATCAGTATACTACACTATCCTGGCAGGTATCCGCCACGACAGGATACCCAGGATGCTACTGATGTTTCTGCAGAACCAGATCCATTTCCACTGTCGAACTGCGTGGATAGAGCATGGCCACTACAAACATAGAACGAGTACATGGCCCAGATGAGTCCTCCTCTAGAAGAGAAGACTCATGGGTTTTTCTTGCAGCCTTGTGACGCACAATACTGACGGTTTTGAAATGTTTAAGTGAAACCCCTGATTCGAGGCCAGCACCGCCGCTCAGCGGTACCTGTGCGAGGCTCTGTATGCTGTGGGTCGAACAAGAGAGGCGGCAGAGACCCTTCTAAAGGTGACCAATGTCTTGGTAAGGTGGTCCAACGAGCACAGGCATTCGGAGTGTGTTAGTGGCGAGTCCCCCACTACCAATTTTGATGATGTACATTCGAAAGCCTCGCCATCAGATATCAGGATACGATGTGTAGCAAGATTTGAGGCTGATGGTGCCACCGCAATGAGATCAGGAAACCACGATGGAGCCATCAATCCATCCCAGTACTTTCTTGATCCCACTACTCAAGGTCGCTTTCTGAAGTGAAGCTAAGGCACAAATGCTCATGGCGTTGTGGGTGGATGCTTTAAGGGATGTGAACAAAGTATAGCATTTTTTTACCGCATAGTTCTCCATGCTCAGTTGCACCTGTGAGGTGATCAAGCCTGGCACCTCTTCGCCTTGGGGGTATGAGCAGAAACGCGCCGTACTTCATGGAGTGGGTCGTTACGTCGAGTCAATAGATGCAAATAAGACTGCTTTGATGCTCCTCATCCGGATCTGCATACGGGATGGGACGGTGCCAGCGAGGGCATCCCTAAAATGGCCGGTTTGGGTCTTAGTTTGTCTGGGTCGGTTTGGGTCCTAGTATGGGTGGGTTGTGCTGCACACAGCTGACATTCGTCGGAGCTTTAACCTCAGTTTGGGCAGGTCTTAAACCGGCCAAATCCCACACTTTCTGGTGCCAGTGCACATGAAAGGAGGGCAAGTGGAGAGTGAAAATATTGTTAGCAGAAGCAGCCCAGGGTTAAATATCTATAACACGAGAAACTTACATGCTGTGCTCATACATCGCTATGTGAGGTCCCCGCGGGAAAACCTGGGTCACCCTCAGTTACCGGATTCGGCAAGCACATGCAGCGGCGGCGTTGTCTTCGACACTTGTTCTCAACAAGAGTGAGCCTGACCCGAGCCAAGGCTCGGGCAGAAGGCCTGGGCAAGTGGGGCACACTACCTTGCCAGAATCCTAGTAAGTCTCCACTAGGATCACACTCCCTTCCTGTTCCTGTGCAATCGAGGTCCTAGCGATCTTGATAGCATTGGCTATGGACCAACTCGGAGGCAATGACCATGCTGCAACTTGAAGATTGGTCACACTCCCCTAAGGTGGCTCCGGGGTGGATGCAGGAGTCACATACAGCCTGCTGAGGTTAGCTCAGACCACTCGAAGGTCGGGTTGTCTCTGGTAAGATAGTTACAATAGTGTACATTCTGTACTTATAGTAATTTCTACTGATGTTGCAGATCAAGTAATGCTTGGCATGACCATCTAGATGGTCAGGCATCACCGAAGCTTCCCTCACCACAGCGACGACTATGCTTGCCGAGGTCCAAACGCAATTCCTCACCATCATCGTACCAGGCCCACCTCCATTCTCGTTGGTCACTCCCTCGAACCAGACCTTACTTAAAGCCCTCGCCGTGCGCTCAAAGATGCTTTCTTGGTCGGTCTTGAACTCGCCGGATCCAGGGCTGTTTCAAACTTTGAGCTGAAGCAGGTCAATGCAAGCGTGCAAGTCTGCTTCATGGTCGTGTCCACCCTCGCCTCGTGTCCCCCGGGGGTGGTGGTAGGTGATTGCGATGTCAGTGCAGAGTGGGTAGTGGGTGCAGGACGGGTGGCTAGGGGGCTACTGTCGTGGACCATGGCAATCCGGCCGTGATGCGCGGTTCCAAGGCGATGACCGCTATCGGGTACGGAAGCGATCGCGAGGTGCTTGATGGTCCCATCCAAGCGGTCCCCTCGCATGAATTTCTGTTTGGCCGGTTTGCGGGCATTGCGGATACCTTGGGCTGTGAGTTTGCATCCCTCCTGTAGGTGGATTGGGATTGATCATGTATTTTCGGTCAGGGCTGAAAGCGACAATGGATGCACCAGTTGCGGTGTCCCCTCCAACAGAGGTGCCATCGGAAGTGCTTGCGACCACTCGAGTTACATTGAACACACAACTCGTCATGCACTATGTGTCCCTTCTGGCGCGCACCCCCACTGTAATATTCACCGGCCACTCGGATCCACGCCGCATGGCATCGCTCAATGCGCGCCAGGTCGCATTTACATCAGTGATCAAGAGTGGTGGACTGCGAGCAATGGGAGGGTATTACAAGAGGAGGTCGAGAGGGCCAAGCGTGGGTTGTTGTTTTTGGGATCAAGTAGACCTGTGTGTATAGATCATCTACGCTGATCTGATTCACATCTTCGGGCCAGGCGGGATGTTGATCGATCCGCCGTTGGCTCAGGGGATGTAGCACTGAACCAAGGCCTCTCTCTCACTCGAGCTCGATCCCAATCCATGCATGACATGCATGACACCTCGACGCCGTATGGCGATGAACGGACCTTTGTGTTGGATACCTTCGTTAGATTCAAGACGACCACCATCAACATTCTGACCAGATCAGCCACATTCGGCAACTCCTCGTTACGCCCGCATCAACGTGTGCGGAGGACTGTTTGCAGGTGAATAGCAGCTGATAACCATGATCACAGTGATTCAGAATAAATGTCTCACTGGCCAACTGGTTTCAACAATAGGTCATCTACAGGATCCTCTTTGAAAAACCATGTTGCACCATAAAAATGTTCCACAATGGTAGCACAGATTCGTTTGGGACAATCGCTACATGTCGTACACAACAAGAAAATGCGGAAGATGAGGCGAAGGTTTGCACAGGTAAAACAAATGTTGATTCCGAGTCAACATTCATAAAGACCACACGTCCTCACCCAGCACTCCACTTTCTGCAAAGAGCCTTCACTCAAACCTGACCTGTACCATCTCCCGACATCTGAGTCTCGAGTTGAACCACCTCCGAGTTGTCCACTTCACCCTCCGCCACCTGACCCTCCACCTGCCACGGAGTGGCATCAGCGAAACGAATCACAGACACGGCCGCATTTAACCTAGAAGAAGAAGAGCAACCAGAAGAAGGCCTCTTTACTCGAGCATGGTTACCTCCCAGACAGTCACCGGAAGAGACACTTACTCAATTCCGGGTTAGACCGCATCAATACCATCTCAATCGAGATGAGAGATCACTCTTTAGGCCACCTGTCGAAGTCAGAAGATCTACTCGCATTCCTGTGTCATGGGTATTACCTGACAACGCATACGGGAATAGACCTCCTATTGAAATTGAGCAAGATCTTCAATAGGGCCTTGATGCAATCCAGGAGGAGCGGATGATAGTTGAACCAACACCGGTCGAACCGCCAAAACCGACCAATGAAGAAGATGATATCGGAGATATGTATTCCTCAAAATGGATACACCACCACATGACATTGGCTGTGGATTCTAGTCCAAGTCCTTTACCAAAACACTATAAGGATGTTCTCAAGCTACCAAAACAGGAGCAAGAACTTTGGACTGCCTCGATGAAGGAGGAGATTGGCTCCCTTCACGAGAGAAAGGTATGGGAATTGGTGGACCTACCAAAGGGTTGTAAAGCCATCAAAGGGAGATGGGTATTTGCTTTGAAATCGGATGGCCAAAGAAAATCCCAATTTGTTGCAAAAGGATTTACACAAGTCTTTGGAATAGACTATGAAAACACCTTTTCACCAGCTGCGAGGTTCAAAACCCTACGCCTACTCTTGTCTCTTGCAGCACTCCATGATTGGGAAATCGAGGCACTAGATGTCAAGACTGCCTTTTTGTTTGGCGAGCTGGATGAAGAAATTTACATGGAACAACCTGAAGGTTTCATAGTGAAGGGCAAGGAGAAAAAGGTCTGTCGGTTGGGGAAAGCCATTTACGGCTTAAAGCAAGCTGCGTTGCAATGGAACAAGCAGCTGCACAGAAGTCTCCTGGAGATGGGATTTACCCGCTGCAAGTCGGACCCAGGAACATACTCCAAAATCATCGGAGGAGAAATCATAATTCTTCTCATCTATGTTGACGATGCTCTTTTTATGGGTAGCAACAAGACACAAGTCCTCTCACACAAGAAAGATTTCATGAAGCAATGGGAATCTAGAGATCTTGGTCCTGCAAAGGAATACCTAGGAATGCGAATCACCAGAGATCGCAAAAAGCAGACAACCACTCTAGACCAAACCTGCTACGCGGAGAAAGTCATAAAGCGCTTTGGTCAAGAGGACTGCAAAGAAGTCTCTGTTCCATTACCTACCGGGTACAACCCGAGACCAAACCAAGATCAGTTGGATGTCTCACTTCAAAGTTGCTATCAGTCGGTCATCAGATCACTGTTATACGTCATGCTTGGGACAAGACCAGACATAGCCTTTGCGGTTATCAAGATGTCGCAGTTCTCTTCCAATCCTACGGAAGAACACTTGCAGAAGGCGCTATACATCGTGTGCTATCTTTCATCCACAAAGGATCTCTGCATTCAGTACTCAGCGACTGGTAACCAAAACAGGCTTTGTGCCTACTCTGACACAGACTGGGCTGGAGACGTTGAAACATCACGTTCTATGAAGGGTGACACTTTCTTCCACAGAAGCCAAATACTGCGGGATGACAGAGATAGTGAAACAACTTCGCTGGATCTGCAACGTATATGAAGAGTTGGGATTCAAGCTCGGTCCACTCCCACTTTGCATTGATAATCAAGGCGCAATGTTTCTGGCTTCAAACCCTGCTCGGGAAGGACGAACAAAACACATTCGCATTCCTGAACATTACATCCGTGAAGCGGTGGAGCTTGAAGAAATCAAGTTATACTATGTTCCCACCAATCTGCAGTTTGCAGACATCTTCACAAAGAACCTTGGAAAGCAAAAATTCCAAGAGGGAAGAAACGCTCTCCGACTTTCAAGATTCCAGGATTGTTGGTCTTTATGATCACATACCCGCAAGTCGTAAGATGAACATCGAGGAGGAGTGTTGGGAATCCTGGTATTTTTTATTCGGATCTTCTTATCCTGATACTAGGTTCTAGAGTCATTGCCATTTGATCTCTTTTACACTATTCATATTACGAAGGTCCAGACCCTTATCTATGACGCTGTTATGACATCATGGGTCTAGACTCTTATCTCTTAACTATGGCGCAATTCTGGCACCATATGATATCATTCTTGTGATACACCTTATTGGCCAATGGCCTTTATCCCTCTTATCAGTTATCAGGGCTGTGTATACGCATATATCTAACTGCCATCCATGTACAAACAGATACAGGGCAGTATATAAGACTGGCCTTATAGCCAGTCTCAATAATGAACTATCTTGTTCTCGTTCCCCCATCATCTGAACTCTGAGCTCACTTCCACTACGCTCAAGTTACTCCTTTGTTCTAACCAAGAACCTACCAGTGAGCATACATGATTGTTTGGGTGGTTTGACAAGCTTGTTGTACATGACGATACCGGACTCGTAGTCGATGATACATACGCAGGTCAGTTCCTTGCTGTCTTCTATCAGACACTGTACTGGTTTGAGTAGGGCTCGTAAAGAGAAATGACGTTGCACCATCATGCAGCCAATACCATATACCATTCTGGGTCTTGAGCGGTGGCGCATCTGCCATGCAGTGGAGGACGAGATCAACCACATCCTTCGCGTGTGTCAATGGTATGAATATCAGAAAGCAGGGACTCACGTCAATGTTGATGCGGTGCCCTTTCTCCCAGCGATCTCGCTGCAGTGTTCAACATGGCATCGATGCGTGGGAAACTAGTCTGGTGACCAGACCGTCTATGGGCCTGCTGCATTGAGAGGCAGATCGACAATAGATGGTCTGGTAAAATCGGTCGCTGTTTAGGAGGCTGCGTGCGCACATGAGGGGAATGTCCAATTGTGGGTTAGCATGGATCATGTGACAGTGGATAAGGTGTATGACTCAGCACTAAGTCTTATCGCTCTGCTGCTGTCTCTGAGACGACGTTGTTGTGAGCGCAGTGGATGACGAAAATGATAATCATCTTTCCACTTGACATCCATGGCCACCCCGTGTTGTTGCTGTTACCATCTCTCAGACTCGCCCAAGCAACCAGTACCTCTGAACGAGCGCATACAGAGAGCAATCCATGTCCTGCAACTCGGCGGACTTTCGCTCTTCGCTATACTCCTTAAAGTCCTCGATCCCATACAAAATGACCTTT
>JBBPRK010000971.1:0-16036 GCA_038093075.1 Boletus patriciae
CCAGGTCTTCACCGACCACAAAAACCTCACCTACTTCCGTTCCCCCCAGAACCTCAACCGACGACAAGCCCGCTGGCTCATCGACCTCGCGGACTTTGACCTGAAAATGGTCCATGTCCCAGGAAGACTCCTCGCTGGCCCTGATGCCCTCTCTCGTCGTCCGGACCTCCTCCCCCACACCGATGATGACAACGACGGAGTCACCCTCCTTCCCCCGTCCCTCTTTGTCAACGTTATCGATGTAGCTCTCTCCCACCGTGTCCAGTCCGCCTCGGCGGGTGACCCCCTCGTTCTCCAAGCCCTCCAGTCCATGAACGAAGACATCCCTCTCCCCTTCCGTTCCCGCCTCTCCGACTGGCAGGTTGACGCGGGCATCCTAACCTATCAAGGTCGTGTTTACGTCCCCAACGATGACTCTCTCCGCCACACCATTCTCCAACGGTGTCACGACCACGAGAGTGCCGGTCACCCCGGCTACCTCAAAACTCGTCAACTCGTCGCAGCAGAATTCTGGTGGCCCGGCCTCGCCTCCTACGTCCGCAAATACGTTGAAGGCTGCTCGACTTGCCAGCAGAACAAGGCAAATACCCACCCCACCGTCCCACCGCTCACTCCTATCCGCTCCTCCGCGTCCCGCCCCTTCCAACAGGTCTCCTGCGACCTTATCACTGACCTCCCCTCTTCCTCTGGGTTCGATTCCCTTTTGGTCGTGGTCGACCATGGGCTTACTAAGGGGGTGGTTCTCTGCCCCACAAAGAAAACCGTCACCGCGGAAGGCATCGCCACACTCTTTTTCCACAAAGTATACCTTCGCTTCGGCCTCTACGACAAAGTCATCTCTGATCGAGGCCCCCAATTCGCCTCCTCCTTCGCTCGCGAACTCGGAAAACTCCTGAAATACGATCTATCACTCTCCACCGCCTACCACCCCCAATCGGACGGAGAAACCGAACGAGTAAACCAAGAAGTAGAGACGTACCTTCGGATCTTCTGTGGAAACAATCCCGGATCTTGGGCCGACAACATCTCCCACGCCGAATTCGCCCACAATCACCGCCCTCATTCCGTCACCAACCAATCTCCGTTTTACCTCATGATGGGTTATGAACCCCGTGCCCTTCCCTCGGTAATCTCCGACACCGCTATTCCCGCAGTCGAAACCTGCTTAAAAACCCTCTCCGCCGCTCGTGATGAAGCACTAGCCGCACATGAACTAGCTCGTCAAGTCATGGCAGCTAGGACTCGACGATCTTTCTCCCCGTTCAAACTTGGAGACAAAGTCTGGCTAGAAGCTAGAAACCTCAAACGGTCCATCGTCAATCCAAAGTTTGCCCCAAAACGAGAAGGACCCTTCACCATCACGAAGGTCCTGTCTCCAATCGTCTATCAACTCCGCTTGCCGAAAACCTGGAGAATCCATCCAGTCTTCCACGCTTCCCTCTTATCTCCCTATCGTGAAAACACCGTCCACGGCCCTAATTTCCCATCGCCACCCCCTGACCTTATCAATGGAGAAGAAGAATACGAAGTTGAGAAGATTCTACGCCACCGCGGAACTCCGACCAAACGATCGTTCCTGATCCGATGGAAAGGATATTCTGCCGAAGAAGACTCTTGGATCCCAGAACGGAACCTGAAAAATGCCAAGTCCGCTCTCACCGCATACAAAAGACTCCATCCTTCCGTTTTCCCCTCTTAGTTTCGCTTTACCATCGTCCCCCATCACTATGTCCACCAATGCTTCCTCGATTTCTACTGTGTCCTCTCTCCCTTCGGTTTCACTTCTTTCTTCTCGCAGTCCTTCTCCTACCTCTACCAGGGCCGACGCTGGTTGGGAATTACCTCGAAGAGATGGTAGGGGATCTCCAGATGTCGATAACCTGCCTACTCCTCCTCCTGCTCCACTGGAACCGGCATCTCATTCCTCAATAAACCCTACCCCCGTCCTCTCCGTCGACGTCCCACTCGCCGCCCACCGCCTTCGTGAAGGAACCTTAGACAGTCATGCTTGTGATATCCTCCATTCCCATCTTTACACCCCCCATCTCCACCGCGCTTTTGAGTTTCACCTCGAACCAAATTCCCCCCTCTGGAGCATAACCCGCATGTACCTCCAGAACCAACGCTTAAAGGCTATCCTAGATCTCGCCTCCTCCCCATCTAGCATTGGCCGCCGATGCAACACCCTCCGTACCATCCAACGTGAAGTCGAGGAGGATTTATTTTCCACCTTTTACCAGATGCAGATGCCCGAGTTCGCCGATGATCTAGAACGATACGTCAAAGAACTAACTATGTCTACCAACCCTCAGCCGCTCCCATCCGCTTCCTCGTCTCCGATTCCCCCCGAGATCGAACTAACCCTCCAACACGCTGAACTTCGTCATGAAGTCAATACCACCGGGACTATCCATGGCGTACCCGTCAACGCCCCACTCTCCCGTAACCACCCTCGCTACCACAAATCATGTTTCAAATGCCATCACCTTGGCCACATTTGTATCCACTGCCAGTGGTATGTCTGCCCGATTTGCAAGGTCAACCGCCCTGGCCACCCTCAACGCCGTTGCCCTCTGGGTTGTCCTCATTCTCGCCCCTCCTCATCCTCGTCCTCGTCCTCCTCTCAACCTCGTCCCGTTCCTCCTCCCCATTCCCGATGGATGGTCCCAGAGAACTCTCGCGTTCGTCGTCGCAACCTACGTTCTCACTCCCCTCCTCGCTCTCGATCCCCTCTCGAAAATTTTGATTACGATGACATCGCCATCACCAACATGACTGGCTCCCCCGTCTCTTCATACATCGACTTCTGACTCGCGCCCTTCATACGTTATCCTTCTCCGGAGTTTCGGATGTAAATGGGGGGTAATGTTACGATTGCTTCTTTCCTCGCTACGCCTCTTTCTTCTTTCTTTGACTTCCCCACGCCGTTCTTCTCTACTACCGGAAGGGGGTACTCATCGCCTTTGTTCCTTTCTTACCTCGGACCTCTATCTCCACCAATCGGTTCTCTTGCGCCGATTACGTAGTTCCTCTTACTCATCGTTTCCATAACCTTCTCTCTTGTTCTATGATGACGCATCCCTCTAATTAGGGCAGGCGTTACTTGGTCCGTGCGCATTCCTTCTCTTCTATATCAACAGTCGTACTTCCTGTATCGTATCTCTAACTTTGACCTACTCGATACATCCTCGAATATACCAAGGTCATTGCTCCTTGTCTTGAACCTCTCTTAGTCTCCGTCGTACTATTGAGTCGACGCTCCTCTGAACCTTCGAAACCTCCGGCGTCCGTCTTGACGCTTGAACCCCTAAAGGACGACCCTTAGGGCGATCTCACGATCAATCGAGTCTACGCCTGTACCTACCCGGTCCAAGTGTAACAGGCGCGCTCTGCGCGCCGATTTAATTTATAAATTAATTCCGGCCGGGACGTAACTATATGGTCCCAGTGCCTTGCTTGGATCTCCTTCATGTCATTCTATTCCGAGCACGCCAACTGTGTCCTTTTTTTTGCTCCCGTGGTGTTCGGCAAGGCCATTTTCCGTCCAAGCTCTGACTTCGGAATAGTGGGTTGCAAGTTGACAGAACCCGTGAGAAGAACCGACAGACGTCTGCTTTGGGCGTGCAGAAGTGTAATCTGTCTTCAAGGATTTCTCACATGAGAAATCACACTGGATCTCGACACAGATCCACCATATTTTATCACCCTGTGACCACGCGACGGTGTACGATCCGCTGAATGAAGACAAACCATACATCTTGACTATCTCTTCAGCGGATGAATGTGATCCTTACGAAATTCATGACGATGATATTGTTGAATTCAGAGCTGTACTCACGAAGTAGCGTTGGTTTCGTCATCATGTCTGGAGACATGCTGAAGTTTTGAGATGTTTTTAGGAAGATAGAAGAAGAGATGGATGAGGTTGCCAAAGCCGAGATCTTCGGTCCTGTCTCAGAATTCTACTTTCGTACTGTGTCCAACGTTGAACCAGGCCATGTTGCGAGGATGCGCAGCATCAACCAAGCTATTGGATTGCGAACTGGACAGTGGTAATGTGAAGTTGGTCTTAAAAATAATCGGTTGTCGCACTAACTACCACTCGCAGCCTCTACATTGTTATCCACGTTTTCCCACCAAACCTTTGTTCATTCGTCTAGTTCTCGCAAACGATCATCTTCCAACAATAAATTTTCATCGTGCCCTTTTCTGAACCATTTGCTGTTGAAATCTCGCAAGATGTGTAGGTTGTCCCACCCTCTGCTGTGAGACAGCGCGACGTACAGGTTGAATAAACTGAGCGCCCCTGTTGGGGGGGACGAAATGTCGACAATAACCGATGACAACGTTTGACCTTGCACTCTGTAATCAGTGCACGTGTAGGCTGCAGTGATGGGAAGTTGGGTTTCATGGACAGTTCTCGTCAATCTTTCTCCGTTTGCATCCTGGAAGTTGATACGAAACGAACGTCGGATGGGTTCAATTGGTACCACCTTTGATTCGAGTCCAGGGAGAGAACCTGCGCGCGTTTTGTCCAATCAGACGAAGACTGCAGATGGTGGGTGTCATAGTCGAATGGATGGTTTGTCATCCGACGCGATTGGTTCCTCAGGGTGAAGCAGCACGTCAGTTATAACACCACATGCACCATTTGAAAGATCTCTGTCAAGGTCGATATTCCGTGTTACAAAGACACGCATTCCTATTGCGAACTTCACTTCATGTTGAAGTTCTGCACCACTGTGCTTGTGACTTTTCCCATAATGGCGTGCTATCGCCCGTTGTTCAGTTGCCGTGGGTCGGGTTCCCTTGATATCAACTTGGAGAGGTGAGATGAGCAACTGTTCTCCGGTTCTATTGCAGTGTTTCGCGATGGAGGCATTATTCCATTCCTGTTGTATGCCATGTCGAGGGGTGACAAGTACTACGTCTCTCCATGGTCCAGTATCAAAATCAGGGATGACCATGTTAGGAAGTGTGAGCACGAGAGAGCGTAGAACATTTATATCGCCCTCCTCTAGTTCGCCGTAACAGAGACGATGAAGGAAGTTGTGCCATGTTGGATCAGAGATTCGCATCTGCTGCTTAAGAGTGACAACTGTGATGAATTCTTCATAGATTGCTCTCCCAATTGGAGAAAGGCAAGGGTCATGTGCGACATCGCATGGCCAATATAAAGCTTCCTTCGGTGAACAAGCTACAGGGGGGAATTGGAAAAAATCGCCTGTGACGATGAAGTTGACTCCACCAAACGATTGGCCTTGTGTCTGATTCCCTGTCTTGCCGATACTTATGTTCTTCGACATGCGAGCAAGAAAACGTTTACCGATCATTGATATTTCATCAGTCATGTTGTAGTCGACGTCTTTCCACGGTTCTTCCAATTTTTTCTTCCCATTAGCACTGACGTCGCCATCTCAGTGTGTCATCATTGTAGCAGAGTGACATGTTTGTCCGTCAATCAAAGAGGCTGCCATTCCTGAAAAATTGTTGTAAGACCTTCATATAACACACTTCAATGTAAGATTTACCCATGTATGCAGTTTTCTTCAGCTGATGTGCAATTCCTCGCTTAGAGAAGTACTCCGAGACTGTTTGTATCAATGCAGATTTCCCAGTTCCTCCCTCTCTGTGGATCATCAGACGCAAAGGAGGTGGTTGAAGTCTGGACAATGTGCATTTGACATGCCACGTAATGATGTCGAAGGCTCGTAATTGGTCCCCGTTTAGAAAGTCGACGTTGATCATGTCCAGTGATGTTTCACATCCCTCCGGCACAGTTGCATCTGAGTGATTCACTTGCACTTCTGATAGTTGTTCTACACGTGCGTCTCCATTAGCATGGTGAATATCGTGGACCGAAAGTCCGTCTGGTGATGAGGCATCCAGGTGGGATCGCCAATTTTGCAAATTCTCAAAATCAACTGCAACGGCATTCCGAAATGTGTGCCGCGCACCTGAAAATGTGTCCGCCGTGGGTTCCTCTGCCTCCTCTGAAAATATTCCTATTAATCGACCTGCTTCGACAGCCAGTTGACCATTTATCATCTCTCGATCCACCCTTCTCGTTTCACAAGTTTGTTCCTCGTCTTCCTCCACGTATTCATAGTCCTCCTGGTTTGTGCGTTCCGTGGAAAGAGTTTCGTTTTCCTCTGCATCATCCTCCGAATGTTTATCAGCTGATTGCTTGCAATGGTAGTAATATTGGATGTTGTCCAGCATTCTTAGTTCCTCGCAAGACATTCCGGCTTGCAAATGTTCAAAGGCCTGCTTCCACGTTTCGTCCGTACCTTTGAGGTCGGATCGGATGTTACACCATGGACGGAACAACATTACCATCGATGCATAATAAACATCTTCTCCGTCAGCGTCGTTTCGACGAGGGAACCATGGGCCAACGAAATTAATGAGGTTGTTGTGCGATTCTGGGCGAAGAACTCTTTGTCTTGAGGTGTGATAGGGATGGTCTGGGGTATATTGAACTCGATTATGCCGAGGACAACCAGTATGTGTGTTTGACTTGTCAGGTGGCGAACAACAAATGGCTTCATCATAATTGTCTTTGAAGAAGTGGATAATATTTACTTCATCCTGTTCTGTTCCTCTATACTCATAATCAGTGACCTGATTCCGTGCTCGGACATGTTCACCATTGTCTAGCTGAAGAGAAACAGTAGGTTCTTCTTCCTTAATGACAAAACGCATAAGCGTCGGGATGGTTAGTAACAGATTACTGTTAAAAGAACTTGCCTTGTTCGCCGAAGATGCTTGGTTGCTCTCACCAACTGAAGGTTGAGTAATGCGTTCGTTTTCACTGGTTCTTGTCTGTAGTTCTGGAAATGCACTGAGAAGTGTTCGAGTGAATGTCAACCAGTAGACATTTGAATAGTGATGAGAATGTATGACATCTCCCCATCCCATTAGATATGCCACTACCATGGGTCCTGCCAACTCCTGCTCCCGATTCATGGTGTGTACTATCCGAAAAATGAGTAGTTGTTGGTTGTTGCGAAGATCGTGGATTTGAGTGCCCGAGCATCCTAACTGATTGGTATGATACTCATATCCCTTCGTCATCACTGCCGACATATTGTAGTTCTTCCCCTGTCTTAGTTTGGTACATTGATGCGTAGAATGTGAGATTGCGAGTATCGGAGCCATTCGTTAGGAATTTGATATCGTTGTTACACCGCAGATTGATTGCAAAGTGAGGAGCCCAGGCATTCACATACTCATACGTCTGTTGAATTTGACAGTTCCCCTTGTCGTCCACTTTGTACTTGCCCGACATAGGAAAGGGAGCATGTCGTTTACACTTGTATCCACCGCTTTTCTGAGGTACAAGACACCGTTGATGTTCGCAGGAATGAATCTGTTGTTGAAAAATCTTGTAACTCTCTGTTCTTCCTTTGGACCAATTTGAATTCTTACCTGTTTCGCTCGTGCTACTCGACGTTCCATACGGTTGACTTCACTGTTGTACTCAGTGTCTGGTTCTGAGGGATCAGGGGGCCAGCTCCACGCTACTTCCACATCATTTGGAATGTGTTGTAAATCGTCTTTGCTATGTAATCCCACAATCTCTGCATGAATGTTCTCCTTCAGGAATGAAACAAGCCGATTTCGAAAGTCTTCTGTCTTGAATGCATACTCCAGTTCACTCGATGAAGGGACATCCGCCAGATAAAGGAAAAGGTGGAGATGAAGAGATCCGCGACCCTGTGATTCCACGGTACCAAAATAACCTGCAACCCATCCAAAGACACCCTCTTGAATCTCGAGTGAGCATGGAGAGGCCTTGATACCACAAAGTGTTTCTAGCACAATTTGAATAAGAAAATGGAAGTATTTTGCTGCAGCGTATGCATCGCATGCCACATTGCGTGCACGCTGCTCTTTGTCCGGTCCTATGGTGGTCCTGAGATGGTCCATCGAGATACTTTCTCCTGCAAAGATTTGAACGATTGGATCGTGAAGATCACAGGGATTGATGGTGATCCATAATGAGGGAGGACCTAGAAAAATGGCAGTCGACCAAAGTTGGCTATGCAAACGGTTGCGTGACACATCCGAACCCTGTACGTGACCTGCTGCAGCATATATGTGACTTTCCAATGAATGAATGTTGGGATCAGTTATCGGAATGTGCAATTCTTCCTCCCGGACTGCCTTCTTCAATGAGGTGAGGGAGATCTTAGCTAATCTGACAGCCTCTTGATCGAACAATTTCTTGTTCATTTGTATGCATGTGTGTCAGAGACGTGATTTTCCTCCTTACTGCTACTCAGCCTAGTGTGGGGAGCGGGAAGGAAATCCCCGAAGGGGGAGGTGAGAGAGCGAGAGGAGAAGTTGCCGGCTTCTGGAACTCTGAGAGCAGGGCTTTGTCATAGTGGGACTTCAGCTTCAGCTTGTGTGCTGCGCCCAAGTTCCAAGTCTAGCTGTCCCGAATTTACGTAGTCGTTCGGAACCTATCGGAGGGGGGATGAAGGGCCGATGCGCCGACGAGGCGACACCGAGTCAGTCCAAGGGAACTCCGAGGGTTCGGGGATGATAGGGGAGGTCGGTACTCAACGCGCTCGGGACAAGTCGGGTAGACTCGGAGTGACTACCGAGCGGTGGTCTTCGACTGGGGACGACGACGAGTATAGTTCTATTTCGGAGTTCTAAGTCCGAGGTCGACTTAGGGGGAACAGACAGGAAGGTCAAGTGAGGGAGTTGAGAAGACAAGTGGAATTTTAGGGGGGGGCATGGGTATAAAGACAGTGACGTGATGACGAGGGGACGAGACGAGAACACGATGAGATATTCGAACTGAAGAACTAGTGCTACAAAGTCCGGGTTTATATAGTACAATAGAAAGGCAGTGTCCGAAGACCAAAAGTGTCATGCTCGGAGAAAGTACTAGTCCAAGCGACGGCGAGGTACAGGATCCGGGGGAATGAATGGAGGCAGTACCTGAAGATCTGAGTGGCATAGACACTGGATCTCTAAGGGCGAGCCTAGTACATGTGAGGTTAAGCGAGTGACAGGATAACGAGACGAGCGAGTCTAAATGGGGTAGTCCGTAAAAGGTCATACTTAGTCCGAGTAACCGAATGTTCCGAGTGATCCGAGGTGGGACCGATGTCGGGGATCAGAGGTGGGACCGATGTCAGGGATCAGAGGTGGTCCGAGTAGTCCGAGATGTGGCCGAGATCAGGAGACCGAGGGTGAACCGAGTATTCTGAGGGTTCCAAGGTGGACCGAGGTAGTCCGAGGTCGGGGCTGGACTTGGTCAAATTCAGGGATATGACAGTGTGCTATTCAACGCTTCCTGCCGTTGGTGGATGCCAAAAGCAACAAATAGAAATGTTTGATGAGTATGGAAGCGGTGATCGTGATAATGCATTGCCCATCTGACGTGATCTGTAAAATCCACTCCACGTTGATGAACACTTTCAATGCCTCCTCGTCCCCAAGGAAAGAGACAGGGAAATGCCCACTCAAAAAAGTTGTTGCGTTTTTTTGCCTGTTGTGGGAAATCCACAACTGGTCGTGCACTATATCGAATAGCATATGAATCTTCGGGTCTTGATTTTCTCCGCAAATTGTGGACAGCAGACAACATCAACTCGTTCGCCGAAACATTCACCAACTCGGTATCGGTTACTCCAGACGATTGTAATGGAATCACATCCGGATCCTCTATAGAATGCAAACTGTAGAAGAAAGAATCAACTGTGATTGATTTCCATATTCACCTATTCATCTTGCTTACCTGCTGGCTCGCCTTCCATACTTCCTTCATCTTGCGGAATATAACCATCACTTTCCTCATCGACTAATCCCGTGTCATCAGAATGTTTGACAACACACATCAGTTCCTCTGGTACATCATCTTCAGGCAAGTGTTGCAGAGATTCCTCGTCGATTTGAATGTCACCATAGTAGTCAGGATTATTCGCCTTTAACCAGCACAAAGCTCTATGCACCACGTGTCGTCGAACTCGAAAAGTGGGTAATATTTGGTCCTTCGTAAGACGTCCTTGTCCAGTAAACGTGATGGCGATTAGAGATGCCAGGATTGCTGGACGACAAGGCATCAGTCGACCCTCCACCATTGATGTAACATCATTCTGGTTCAACTTGTAGGTCGTGACGTTCCCTCGCATCGCTCGTTGCAAGTGTTCAACTGGGATACCAGGTGCGTACTTCTTCAGAAACAGCTTGAATACGTAAACCATAGAAACTGTTGAATAAGTTGATGCATCAAGATTTGCGGCGTACCGTGGATACAGAAGTGAAATAAGTAATTGCTCCGGAAACGTTAATATGTCTAGCTCCGTCGGCACCTTGCCTATCCATAAGCCATTTGCAAGCGCCAATTGAGGTGGGCTTGGATGCTTTTCATTTTGAAGCTGATGTAAACACGATCTGCAGATATCCACCATCAAACCCTCTTCTTCTCCGTGTACACCT
This sequence comes from Boletus patriciae, assembly GCA_038093075.1. Lineage (NCBI taxonomy): Eukaryota > Fungi > Basidiomycota > Agaricomycetes > Boletales > Boletaceae > Boletus > Boletus patriciae. The sequence goes on from JBBPRK010000971.1 coordinate 10,459, forward strand.
TCTGGTGCCAGAAGAATATTGTCAACAAGTTGTTGTGCGGGATGGGGAAAGATAGGAATGAGCCACTGCCTATTGGGAATCCCATTCAACTTCATTGATATAACTTCTTCCTCCATTATGCCGCATTCGCGCGCACACACTGCACACACCCGACTTCGCAGTGCAGTATCGTTCGTTGCCTTGTAGAATGCCGCATAACATCTGCGCTTGGTCTCGCGGGACACCGTAGTCGGAAATCTAGGTGCGTTTTCTTCCGTTATACTCGTCCCTGGGCCATTGGCATCATCTCTTTCCACCTGTCTTTGAGACACTTCGCCACCGGACAATGCTAATCTTGCTTCCACAAATCGCCGCATGCGCCCCAAAACATTCGATGGTGCGCAATGGATAACTGCATCAACAAGTAATGACCGGTTCCTCCGCTCCATTCGATTCAAGTGAATTGATCCGCGAATGAAGATCATGATTTCCCGAACAGACAAGATAGAAAAGATGCGTAACAGGAAATCTTCTGCATGTTCCATGACGGATGGTAGGATGCTGATTTTCGTAAGAGTGGTGAGACAACAAACAAGGTTAGTCGAAAGGAGCAGTTACCTCCAACAAACCCGATCACTCGTACCTCGACATTCAGTTCCTCTGCAACTGTGGATGAAAAACGCCTGCCTCCGCCGTCACCAAGATAGAATGAATTCAAAATTCATTAACCATCCTCATGCCTGCCCAACCATTTCCGCTTTCTGAAGGAATCAACAACATCATTACTGTGCAGACGCTAAACACACCGCCACCCCCTTTAATATCCATGACGTCGATGTCCCCACTCTGTGCGTCATAGCCTTGTTACAACTCTCCTCGCACACTCACCTCCCTGCCCTCCATCCACCATGGACGATCCTTCTGACGAGACAACTTGTCGCATTCTGCGCACGCATAATGCTCTCCTCCGAAACCATTCATATGTAGCAGATCCCAATTTTCTTCAGTACGTTCAGTGGCGGTGTCGTGGACGCAAGGACCTCCTTTACCCGGTTACATCCACTGAAAACGACGACTCTGACAACATTGCGAGCCTATCGGTCATCACCTTCATCCCTGACGATGGCTTTTGGCTCACCTCAGATGCTGGTTGGAAGGGCCCTACGAAAATTACCCTGACTTTGTCTGAGGCAAAAGGTACCTGCGTTGCGACTTTCCCACGGGACAACACCGTGCTGTGTGACGACTTCCAGGACGCTTTAGACCATGTTCACGCTCTGCAAAACATGGTCACCACACCTAATGCTGAAGGCAATCGGGGTTTCTCCCAACCGGGTTCTACTAAATTCAAATTCCGTCACATTCTCTTTGAGGTAAAATTCCTCCAATTACTCCTTGCATCGATTCACCTACTCACCGATGATAAGCCTACAGATGACAATGATCTGGAAGGAACTGTTCCCCTCACACAGTGGCCTGTGCATAACAGCATGGCAAGGGAGGCTTTGCAACTCATGGGTAACGCCTTCCGTGCGATTCCAATCCCCGCATATGACACAGAGGACCAGTTGATCCGACCTGCGCTGTATCGTCAAAAGTTGAGCAGCACACTCGCTGAAATTGGTTTCCACTTGTCACACATCTTCGTCAGCAATAAAGACGCTTACACCGCAGACATACACACCATCCATGTTTTACAAGCCCCCTCACCTCAGCCCACTACTCTTAAAAAGAAACTGCCTCAAACCTTCCTTGAAACATGATTCTAAACATTGTAACATTTCCTCCTTCTGTTCCCATTTTGACTGACTCGTCATTCTCGTTATCCGCAACTGTATTACTATGGATCGTTGTTAACTGCTTCGTTTCCTGATCCTGGGCTTCGCGTCGTCCCAACTGTGTACTTGTAGTCTCTGCGAATGTATTACTACAGATCGTCGTTGACTTCGCATCGATACTCCTCATCCATTTGTGCAAGCAAGGTTAACGCCGACCTCCTGTCGGCGGTTCCGAGTTACGTAATGCGTGAACTGTACAGTTGTGTCGGGAGAGGGCGGTGAGACGAAACAGCAAAATGAGTGACCAAAATGGGAGCAGTGCTAACATACCCGTTAAGCCGTCATACCAAGCATGCGAAGAAATTTGTGGAAGGTGGGACATGGCAATGGTTTTGTAAGGATATCTGCGATGTTTTTGTGCAAAGGGACCCAGATCAACTGGAAAATGTTGCTACCTACGTGTTCGCAAATAAAATGATACTGTAAGTCGATGTGCTTTGACCTCTGGTGAAACTTGGCCGCCATGGAGAGTGCTATAGCTCCAGTATTATCGAGGTAGACCTTGATGGGTGAGATGAATGGGATGGACAGTTCCATGAATAACGAATGTAGCCACAGGCCCTCCTGGATAACATGTGTTGCTGCCATGTACTCGGCTTCCGAGTCGACGGAGGACAGTGTGACAGTGGTTTGCTTCTTTGACACATGTGATATGAGCCCTCCGCCATAGAACCAAGTGTACCCCGAAACCGATCGGCGCCCCACTTCACTTGCCCAACTCGCGTCGGCATACACATGAAGTCCTTCCTCGGTTGTCCCATCACTGTAGCTAAGGTGGAAATTTTGCGTCCCAGCCAAATAGTGAAGGACTCGCTTTGCTGTAGCAAAGTGTCTGGGTTTGGGACTGGCATTCTGCTGAGCAAGTGAGTTGATGATGTATGCAATGTCAGGGCTGTAGAATACTCAGTATGTCACTGAAGTAAGACTAAAGTACTAGCTATGGTGCGATGTAGCTATGCTTAGGTAAGCATGTAGTACTAAATATGGAATGATTGGGCAATCCTGAACCCGCAACAGTTGCTCGTGGCGAGATTTATTAATCAGGAAAATGATGCTATTACAACAGTGATGACTGAAAAGCAAGGTCCGAAAAAAGGGATCAATTGTCTGCATCGTGCTCCACATTGGCACGCAATCTTGGAAGGGTTAGTACTATAGCTCTGAGGAAGGGAGGAGGAAGCATACATTTCGATTACATCTGCAACGTCGATAATATTCTCTTCGGTCATGTTGCTGACATGATTATTGAGAAATATATAAGATGATAAGTCTAACCTGTTCTATTTCTGCTCTTCTATTACAGCCGGGTCTAGACGTCTTATATAATATGACGACATTATGGTCTAGGTTCTTATCATCCTATCTATGACATCATAGATAGTTATTTCAGGGAGCCTATAGCATAACTCCCTCTTATCTCTTATCATAGTCACATGACATGATATTAGAGTTTGTGTCAATACGTACAAACAGTATCTAGACACTATAAAGGAGTGGACTAGCCCTCCTTCAATCTTTACCTCGTTCCACTATCATCTCCTCTGTGAAACGAACTCAAGCTTCTCACCAACTACAAGATATCTGGTTAGTGAGCTCTCTCATTAACGTCACTTCCTACTGTTGTTCCTCTAGAGAATAGGTGCTCCATTCTCTTTAGAGTCTGTTCGGCAACCCAAATATTGGCAATGTCTTTGGTTGACATTGTTTGGTCTATTGCAGATTCTGTGGCTTCGTGTTCCGTCTTTGTAGCGGAGACTGAATGTGTTATCAGTAGGCATAGGACTCTGCATCAATGTCGACAGTCCTTGGTTCAACAGTTCATTCCAACCTTGAAGCACGGAAAGTGCTGATCCAGGGTATCCTACAACTTATTCAGGTGCTACTAATCACCCTTCTTGAGATCATATCTGGAGTCCAGCGCGAGCGCATACCATACCATACTTCTGCCCTTTCCGGCTACCAGTGGGTCCTAGAACTGCTCACCGGCCACCCTGAATGCATCCGGATTGAACTTGGGGTCCACAAGGATGTTTTTTGGAAGCTTATTGCTGACTTGTGGTCACTGGGTATCATGGACTCCAAGCATGTCACACTAGAAGAACAGCTGGCAATTTTCTTGTATATGTGTGTCACTGGATTGACAACATGACATGTTGGGGAGCGCTTCCAGCGCTCAAACGACACTGTATCTTGGTAGGTTGCAAAACTCCTTTAAATGTGATTATCTGACCATTTGATAGGTATTTTAAAAAGATGGTGTACACCTTGTCGAGTGCGCCATTTTATCAGATGTATGTCAAGTTCCCCGCTGGAGATGACATTTCCTCCAAGATCCGAAACAATCCAAAATATTTCGAGACGCTATTGGAGCCATCGATGGCAGTCATATCCCTGTTGCACCACCAGCGCGATTACATGGACAGTATCGAAACCGGAAGGGCTTCCTCTCACAAAACGTGTTGTTCACCTGCGACTTCGATACCATGTTCACATACACACTCTCAGGTTGGGAAGGGTCAGCCACGGATGCACGCGTATATGACTATGCTATATCACATGGTGTTCACATTCCAGATGGAAAATATCTTCTTGCCAATGCTGGCTACCCATTGCTCCCTCAACTCCTTGTCCCCTATTGAGGCATTCGGTATCATCTTGCTGAGTGGGGTCGCGCGAACATACGGTATGTCAATTCGTTGTCCTAATCTTCATTCTAGCTCATTTGTTCCAGCCCCCAGAATCATGAAGAGTTGTTCAACCTCCGACATGCAATGGCACGGAATGTTATCGAGCGTAGCTTCAGTATTCTAAAGCACCGTTTCCGAATCCTCCTTCTGCCCATCAACTATGATCTCCGCACGCAAGCCCTTTTACCCGCCGCGCTGATTTGTTTACACAACTTTATTCTCACCCACGAACCCCTCGGGAATCTCGCAGACACTGCTGATCATGATGAAGACAGCACTGAGGATGGCTTTGATCCTTGAGAAGACGAAGCCGAGGTGGGATTGGTTGGTGGAAATTCAGATTGTGGCGAGGCAAGTAACATGTGCAATAACATTGCACAACGCATGTGGGATGACTATCAGTCCATCGCCCATGATCGTGATGTAGTATCTGATGACAATGATACCTTATCAGATGAGCTTGCTAGCATGTATTTGTAGTCAGTCAAAATGATTTCTTTTGTACATACGTGACATATGACGATTGGTAAAAAAAACAGTATTACTGATCACAACATCAGGAGTAAACAGGGTGGTGTGCATCATACAGGGCCGCAATGTATTGCAAGCGGGACTCATCGTCCCCAAGAGACAGCAGGATCATGGCAGCCCCAGTGCGGCTGGTGTCCGCAAAGTGCACAAGCACGAACGTTCTGTGTTCAGCGGGCAACCTGTCACCAAGTGCAGTGAGGAGGTGAGTGACCTCCCTGAGAACATTCAAAGGGTCAACGAATGACCTGGTAATGGAATCGCCAAGGTGGCGGATCAAAGAATCGACTTGCTGGAGGGCGATACTATCAAGATCGCTAGGACCTCGATTGCGCAGGGACAGGAAGGGAGTGCAATCCTAGTGGAGACTTACTAGGACTCTGGTAGGTTCTTGGTTACGACAAAGGAGTAACTTGAGTGTAGTGGGAGTGAGCTCAGAGTTCAGATGATGGGGGAACGAGAACAAGATAGTTTGTTATTAGACCTGGCTGTAAGGCCAGGTTTATATACTGCCCTGTATCTGTTTGTACATGTGTGGCAGTTAGC
>JBBPRK010000972.1:0-16032 GCA_038093075.1 Boletus patriciae
CGCCCACTCCCACGTGGCCCCTTCTCCTCCCCCCCAGATCCCGCGGCCCTCTCTGACCCGTGGTCCTCCTCGGCACTTGACTTCCCTGATCAACCACGTTTCCAACGCCTACTCGACCACCCCTGCTGCCCCTCTTTCGTTCGATCCATCTGCCCCAGCTCCTCACTCGTCCACGTTGATACTCTCCCAACAGACACCGCACAGCTCTGCCAGGTTGACTGGCACGAAGCTGGTAGCAAGTCCACAGAATACTATGCCATTACGGATGATGGAGCATTACTCAACTCCCCAAATTGCAACTCAGACACATGCCCAGACGTTGTCTTGACCATATGGTTAGAGGATGGTGACTCAGAGGAGGAAGAGGACAGCGTTGTTTTCCAGGTGTAGTCTAACAGAGAAGCCCCCCCCCGCTCCCCCGTCAGGGATCTCGAGCCAATCACATAGACCCACATTATGCACTCCAGCGATAGTTTACGTATCACACTGACTGTACTGTCCAACAAAGGGCCATGCCCTAAGGACAATAAACGAGGTTACTAAAAAAAAAAAAAAAAAAAAAAAAGATTGAGCAACGGATTGATGCGTTGCTTCTCGTGGGAGGCTTCGCTGGGAGCGAGTACCTGTTTACAAAAGTGGAGGCGAGTTATGGGCCACGCGGATTTCCAGCGATCAGCTGACCTGTCTTACGTCTAGTCCAGGTTCTCTGGCAAGATCAAGGTGATCGCGCGGCCATCCGATGCTGATACGGCGACGGTGTGCGGTGGCACGCAGTATGGACTGTCGCGCAAGACGATCGTGTCGACGGTGATTGTGCCCCGGGCGTACATTATGAAAGTGAGCATGGTCGCGTTCGGTATACGGGGATAGGCTGAGCGTCGCAGGTCAAGCTTCCAGCGGAGCCCGAGGATTGGCTGAAGCGGCCGGCCTACATCAAAGAGAACAGCGCGGGCATGTCGATATGTGAAAACCGGTAAGAAGCTCTGGACCCTCATGTAGGCGACCAGATTGGAGACCGAGCGGTTAGGGTGCAATATCTTGTGACGAAGGGTGCGATCCTGCGAAAGGGGTATGATTGGACCACTGAATTCTCCCCGCGCGACGGCTGATCGGATGGGGTGTGTAGACAGCGCGTGATGACCAAATTCTGGTATGGGTTTGGATGGGATCAGCGGGACGATCAGGCTAAATGATTCGCCGCAGCAAATTCTCACAGCACAGGCAAGGTATGTCTGAATGGTGTGTTTCATTATGGCTGAGCTGATGTTGATCTTACAGATTGCAATTTCGTGGCTGTCCTGTACACGTCCGAGTCGGACAAGGTCATGCGGTATACGGATGAGGCAAGGCACTCTGACTGACGTGTCCACACCAAGTGACGGTTTATGCCACAGGGGGAAACGACGGAACTCTGCAAGTGGACGGTGGATCTGAGCTCGCTGCCGACGTTCCAGCAAAATGCGAGTGTTGCGCAGCCGAACAGGTTCTACACAGGTGCGTGTTTCCCTGGCTCACGGCGTGAGTGGTGGTGACACGCGGCGCAGAGTTTGAGCTTGGGCTGGAGATGGACAGCGCGGAGGTGCGGGGGGTGCTGTTCTACGAGGGCCAGGAGTGGGGTCGTGTCGTGTTTGATTTCTTGAATTGAATTTTCGAGTTTGTGAGCTCTGAGACTGTCGTCTTGTCGTCAGGGGTGGCTGGCAGCTTCGGGGCCCGCCAAGTCCGAGGTGATCTCGTCCACCACGAATATCATCCGCGTCCGAGCACGATGCAACTCGGACATGTCTCTTCCCTCCTTCACGAACTGGACCCAGATCTGGTGCGGAGCATGTAGCCGGATGTGCATGCGAGGTCGCTGGGTGGGCGAGGACGCGCTGGCAGGCTTGGTGTCGCCGGAGATGCATCAGCCATAACGGAGAAAACCATTCAGAGAAGATCCCTCGCAAGATCCTGTATTATTGACCATATCGGACAGGATATTTATGTGTTCACCTGTTCCGAATCACCCCACACGCTATGTAGCGCACACGCCGCGGATAGGTTACACACGGGACCGTAAAAAAAAAGTGAGATACACAACAACCCGGGTCATCTCCAAATACCGAAAAAGACCTGCCACCAGGGCCGTCGGACGCCCTGTGCGTTCCTCTCGTACCCCAGGCCCTTGACCAGACGTTCGTAGTGTCAGGGCATCGACGCCGGCCCCAACGTTTTTTTGGGCATGGGTACTGCAAAAACGCTGCTTTGAGAAACGAGGGCGACGTACGAGTAACTTGTGACGCGCTCACCCCGTGCCGGACGCCGTTTTCCAACAACACCCTCGCAGATTCAGACCGGACCGCGTCTGGGGTGAGACGCGGGTGTGTCGCAATATGTGCATACCGTCGACTTTTGGGCCCAAGCATGCAGCCCAGAAACGCAAGCGGGACGAGGGGAAGAGAGCATTCTCCAGTCTCTCATCTACGCATTAGTTCAAGTGAGCTTGGGTGCGATCAAGTAAGACCGTCCGTTTCTCGCTCGTGGCATCTCTTAACAATGTTAATTTTCAGGCTCATATCCAACGCGCGCTCGTATCCCTTCCACCTGCACATCGCTCGCTCGATGCCCCGTCTGTCGGGCCTCACCAATACCTATGTACATCCCACTGACGCGCCCGTCGCAGCTCGCCACGTCGAGCAAACACAAACCGTCGACGCTCCGCCCGATCGACTTTGAGTCCAACATCCGTGCGCCTCAAGACACACGTGTACGCGGGGGGACTCGTGGGCGACGCGGCGTTCAAGGAACACAAAAGGACGTCGGGGTCGTCAAGGGACTCGTTGAGCGTGTGGAAGAGAGCGCGAAATGGATGGAAGACAAGCGCAACGGGGTCAGCTTTGGCCCTGGAAGGCTGGCGGACGTCGAAATGTGGGAAGCCAACCTCGGGATCGAGGATTCGCCGCTTGGAAGGTACGTCAAGGTGCAGCGCAAGGCGAGAATGAAGCGGAAAGACGTGGTCGACAAGGTGCGTGCGGTCGTGGGTCTAGGCTGCAAAAGGTGAATACGGATATTGGATGACAGTTGAAGATAGGGGCGTGCGCGATTCTCGCGCGTGTTCACACAGGCAGCAAAAAGTAGCGTCGAGTATGTGGACCAGGCCAGGTCGATTTCATTATGGTTTCATTGCAGTTCCATTGAATTTCATCTGGTGCCACCGCCATGTTACGCTCCTGATATCTCTGGAATGTAAAGCACATGCACGACAGTCCAACTTGGGTTGACGCTGATCCCGACGGAAGGGTATGTGCGGACCGGGACAAGATATGAAAGGCCCATTGGAACGGGACTGTGGCTCAGATTAATGGACCAGCATATGGGTGCAATGAATCAGTCTCCTCTTCTTTGGGACCCGGAAGGGCCGGCGACAATCCCGGATGTTACCGGAGATGCCATCAGTCGTAATGGAGAGAACCATTCAGAGGATATGCCTAGCAAGATCTTGTATTATTGACCGCGTTAGATAGCGTCCACCCGTTCCGAATCGCCCCATGCACGATGTTACGCACACGCCGCGTGAAACGAGGATAGGTTAGACGTAGGACCGAAAGAAAGTGAGATACACAGCGACCCGGGTCATCTCCAAATACCGAAAAAGACCTGCCACCAAGGCCGTCGGATGCCCTGTGCGCTCCTCTCGTACCCCTTGACCAGACGTTCATAGTGTCTGGGCATCGACGCCGGCTCCAACGTCTTTTTGGACAACGGGTACTGCAAAAACGCTGCTTTGAGAAACGAGAGCAATAAGCAACTTGGGACGCGCTCACCTTGTGTTGCACGCCGTTCTCCAACAGCACCTTCGCGGCCCGGACCGCGTCTGGGGTGAGACGCGGGTGTGTCGAGAGCGATTCGAGAAACTGTTTGAGCTGCAGGTTTGGGCGGAACGGGTCCGTGGGCCATGCAGCCGCGATGGTGCTGAGCTTTTGAGCGTACTTGGACGCCATGAGTGTTGTGGTCGAGCGCTTGAAGCGCTGCCGCCGGGTCGTGATGGACTTTGAATCGGACTCGAAAACCATTGCGGAATTGCACCTCGACCTTGGACTCGTTCCACCGTCTGCGATTACGACGGGATAGAGATGGCGCCGCGCGTGGTACCAATCGGACCCCACCGAATATTGGTCAAGGTATAGACTGGGGCGTAACTATTACTCCACCGCGGACCACAGCCATTCGAATCTGTGAATCGCCGTGCCACTGACAGATAGTCTGGTCACCAGACTAGACAGGATCCCCGATCGGATTATGACAGGGACTGCGGTGAGTCCACATGATCGCCTTTCCGTTTTTCGATCCGGGAGCAACGAAAAAAAAAAGACGCCTGCCAATGATAGACATGTGGCCTCGTTCACCCCGTCCCCCCACAACCGATTTCGTTATTTTGGACCCTGATGGGAGCAACGAAAAAAAAGGCCCATGTCGACGATAGACACTGGCCTCGTTCACCCCCTTCACCCCTCGTGCTAAAGACGTTTCTTAGCCACCATCAGCTGCGACTCGGACTAGCCTTTGTCGGAACGGTCGGTGAATTTCGTCAACCGATCACTCGGCCGACGGTGGGTGAGAGCATCCATGCCTTTGTGGCAGCGCGGAACTTTGCGACTGGCGTTCGCCCTTCTCCGCAACGCTTTGCCGTACGGTGAACTCTCCCTCCTTTTGGTAAGCTGAATGATTGGACCGATTTTCGCTTCGGTTTCATCCGCGCAGGTCGGTGGACGGTACTTTCCGTTTCCCGTTTGCTGGCTCCGTTTCATGCCTCAACTCGCACACGCACACAAGGGCGCATGGCGGATGTCGAACGTCTTATGGGGGTGGCGGAAGTTAACAGCATGTCTTCGAATTATGTGACGGTTTGTCTCATGTCATTGGAGTCATCAAGGCGTCTGCCGTGGTGGATCTCGATTCTTGGAAGGAATCCATCCGCAATCCGTGAGGCGTAAACTTGCAGGTCGGCTTTTTCCTTTTGACTCGCGTTCGCGTATGACATCTGACACGGACATGGGCGTTGTCGGTGTCGATATGCAATATTTGTATATTGGCGTACGTGACGTCGGGGGAAACGAGGTGTGTTCCACCGCATGGTTTGCGACAACCAGCGGGGTCGTTTCCACTGTTTTCTCGGGTTTTATCGATGAAATATCTGGGTGGGTACCAGCGTGCGCAGGGTGGTCGTGTAGCCGTGTTTACGATTCTTGTTGTGTACGATTGGTGGCTGTTGGTGCACTGAACCCTGAATTCTACGACCTGATGCCTCACCCGAGCTGTCCTCTCCAGATCGACCTGCACGTCTGCCACTCTACATAATGAGCCCGTCAGTGAAACGGTTCGCTACGGTTACTACCCGACAGTAGCCGATGGTCAGGATAACCACCCAGTCCACAGATCGATCCACGCTGGGTATACCTTGCTGCGAACAGTCGCGGCGTCACGATCGTTCCGCACTCGCCTCGTTCGGTGAGTATATATCAGGAGGATGGTGATGATTAGCGCCCTCTCGCTCCTGAATCCAGTGCGGTTGATGCACTGCCATTTTGGTCCCACAAGCGCCCACCCCAGGGCGCGTGGTGCACGCGTTGTGCCTTTCCCCAATTCCAGTGCTCGTCGCTGTTGCCTCTCTCCCCCGACCGCCTTAACTCACCATGGGCTGCTGCGGCCAACCGGCTACCAGGGACGACCAATATACCAACCGCCCGCAGCCGTTCAACGCTGGCACCGTTCAACAACAGCCCCCTCCGCAGGCGGCAGCGCAAATTTATGAGAAACCCGCCCTGCTGGCGCCCAGCGGCCCGTCGCCACCTCCACCGAGCTTTCAAACCAACAACCCCATGATTCATGGCGGACCGGGCTCTCAGTGGGGCCACGCGTCGCCGTCGCCGCCGCCGCCCCCCGGGAGCGTCCAGGGCATCCACCAAGGCATGTTGCCCATGCAGATGGGACCGCCCAACTCGCCTTTCGACCACTCGCTTTCTGGCGGTATGAATACCCACGTGGGGACCCCGGCGCCGTTGTACCAACCCAGTCCTGTTCACGCACCACAACGGCATGCGTCGACGTCCCCGTCCCTCGCAACGTCCATGACGCACACGGTCACTTCAGTGTCCAGAAACGAGTACGGCGGGGCTTCGGACGAGGGCCGCATGTCCATCTCCATCGACTTTGGTGCTTTTTTCGTTCGTCCGCGAAGCATCGTCCGCCATGCTGACACGTTGTCCTTTTAGGAACTACTTTTTCGGGCGTGGTGCGTGGTACGGACGACCCGTTCGAGCGATCGACTGACCGAATTCGTTGAAACAGGCGTATGCGTCCTCGCGCATCGCGTCGGGTGTCATCCAGCAGATTCTGCATTGGCCAGGCTCGTTTGAGACCTTTCGTAAAGTGCCGACGTGTCTTTTATACGACGAACGCGGCCAAGTCTTGGCATGGGGACTCGAAGCCAAGAACGCGAGTCCCATGCCGGGAACGCACCGATGTGAATGGTAGGCATCTACGCTTCTCTGTTTCGTCCGCCCGCTCAATCAAGCCTTTTCAGGTTCAAACTGTTTCTCGAACCACGTGCGTTGCGCGACGAGAGCGCCGTCGACCCGCGATTACCTCAACTTCCTGTAAGTTCGCCGCGTGTGACGCCGTCGAAAAAAGGGAGCTCAATCTCCTCTGACAGCCTGGCAAAACGGCCATGAACTTGATCGTCGACTTTTTGACTTGCCTGTGGGAGTATGCAAAGGAAGAGATCACGCGAGAGATCGGGGCGGTCGCAGACTTGAGTAGGCGCTTTTGGCATTCCATTCTCGTGGTGCGATCAGCACTGATGGTCTATAGACACCGCCGATGTCGTGGTCACCTGTCCTGCGGCGTGGGACGCCAAAGGATGCGATCTCATGCGGGCAGCTGCCATCGAAGCCGGGCTTGTGCAATCTGCCCGTGCTGGGGATGTCCGTTGGCGTGATCGCTTGCGCATCATCACGTACGTTTTCCGTCACCACCTATGGCGTGCCTTGACGCCTATCTTTAGAGAGCCCGAGGCTGCTGCCGTGCACTGTGCACGTTTGACGGACCTCCATAAACTCCGTCCGAGTCAAAATTTTATGATTTGCGATGCGGGAGGCGGTACGGTCGTACGTATACCTTTTGTTTGCTCGCCTGGCATTGTGGGTGACAGGCGGCCAAAAGGACCTGGCGTGCTACAAGATTACTGGCCACGTGGGTCAGAACGGCAATCTCGAGATCGCGGAAATGTGTGCGCGGTCGGGTGCCAACTGCGGTTCACTCTTTCTGGATCTTCGATTCCGGGAGCTCGTCAAGACGCTCTTGGTGGATCACCCTGCACACCTGGATGCGGCGAGTCTCGCCTATTTCATGCATTCGTTCAGTCAGACGGACAAACTCGCCTTTAGGGGTGAAGTCGATGACGGTAGGGGTTCGCTGCGTGGACATGTCTCATCTGAACGAAACTCCCAGAGACCTATTTTCATTTTACGTGCTTCAACGTGCAGGACCCACATGACCCGTCTGTGGGACTGATCAACGGTGAACTAGCAATACCGGGGATCCTGATTCGCCGGGAGGTCTTTGACCCTGTGGTCAATCAGGTAGGCGGCCGTGTGGCATCTCGACCGACGATCTGGTTCAGTTTCATTTAGGTTCTGGACATGATCGAAGACCAGTCGGGAAAGATTGAGCAACGGATTGATGCGTTGCTTCTCGTGGGAGGCTTCGCTGGGAGCGAGTACCTGTTTACAAAAGTGGAGGCGAGTTGTGGCGCCACGCGGATTCCCAGCGATCAGCTGACCTGTTCCGTGTCTAGTCCAAGTTCTCTGGCAAGATCAAAGTGATCGCGCGGCCATCTGATGCTGATACGGCGACGGTGCGCGGCGGTGCGCAGTACGGACTGTCGCGCAAGACGATCGTGTCGACGGTGATTGTGCCCCGGGCGTACATTATGAAAGTGAGCGTGGTCGCGTTCGGTATACGGGGATAAGCTGAGCGTCGTCGCAGGTCAAACTTCCAGCGGAGCCCGAGGATTGGCTGAAGCGGCCGGCCTACATCAAAGAGAACAGCGCGAACGTGGCGATATGTGAAAACCGGTAAGAAGCCCTCTGCGCTCATGTAGGCGACCAGATTGGAGACCGAGCGATTAGGCTGCAATATCTGGTGATGAAGGGTGCGATCCTGCGAAAGGGGTAAGATTGGAACGCTGAATTCTCCACGCGACGGCTGATCGGATGGGGTATGTAGGCAGCGCGTGAAGACCAAGTTCTGGTACGGTTTTAGACGGGATCGAGTGTGACGATCAGGCTAAATGATTCGCCGCAGCAAATTCTCACAGCACAGGCAAGGTACGTTCGGAAGGGTGCATTTCATTATGGCTGAGCTGATGTTGATCTTACAGATTGCAATTTCGTGGCTGTCCTGTACACGTCCGAGTCGGACAAGGTCATGCGGTATACGGATGAGGCAAGGCACTCTGGTGACTGACGTGTCTATACTGAGTGACCGTTTATGCCACAGGGGGAAACGACGGAGCTCTGCAAGTGGACGGTGGATTTGAGCTCGCTGCCCACGTTCCAGCAGAACGCGAGCGTTGCGCAGCAGAACGGGTTCTACACAGGTGCGTGTTTCCGTGGATCGCGGCGTGACGTTGGTGGTGACACGCGGTGCAGAGTTTGAGCTTGGGCTGGAGATGGACAGTGCGGAGGTGCGGGGGGTGCTGTTCTACGAGGGCCAGGAGTGGAGTCGTGTCGTGTTTGATTTCTTGAATTGAATTTTTGGATTTGTGAGATCTGAGATTGTGGTTTTGTCGTCAGGGGTGGTTGGCAGCTCCGGGTCGGGCATGTCCGAGCCCGTCTCATCACCGGGCAAGTCCGAAGTGATCTCGTCCACAGCGAATATCATCCAGCATCTGTGCGCGATGCAACCCAGCCATGTCTCTCCCCTGCTTCACGAACTGGGCCCACACCTTTGCATGCGCACCCCGCGCCATCCTCGAGCCCGAGTCCGTCCACCACTGCCAGCTCGTCCTCGCCCACGCCCGCCGCGAACACCACGTCGTCCGTGCAGTCGGCGTCGGCCACTCCCCCAGCGACCTCGCATGCACATCCGGCTACATGCTCCGCACCACCAAGCTCAACCGGCTCCTCGAGGTACGCCGGTCTCCCCGTCTCCCTGAGCCCCCTGACCCCCCGCAGGTCAACGTCGACAAACGCTACGTCGTCGCCGAGGCTGGCATCACCCTCGACGCCCTCCATGTCCAACTTGCCAAACACGGCCTCGCCATGATCAACGTCGGCTCCATCTCCGACCAGACCCTTGGCGGCATCGTCACCACCGCAACCCACGGAACGGGCATCAATTATGGCGTTATCTCCACACATGTCATCGCCCTGTCCCTCTTATTGGCCGACGGCACCCGCGTCTCCTGTTCCCGCCAGGAGAGACCCGATCTCTTCCTCGCCTCGATTTGCGGCCTCGGCAGCACGGGCCTTATCTTGTCCGTCACGTTGCAGGTGGAGCCTGCGTTTCGCCTCAAGGAAACTCAGCAGACGTTGGCGTTTCATCAGTGCCTCCGAAATATCGACGCCCTTGTCAGGGCTGCACAACACGTTCGAATATGGTGGTTTCCAGCCGCAGACACCATGCGCGTCAGCTCTGCCGATCGGACCCTAGAGGTAAGCACCCGGTCCGTCGTCCCGCATTGCAGACGCCCTCACCTTTCTTATCCCTCGGATCTGATCATATCTGCGTCAGCCAAAGCGAACGGTGGCGAGCTGGCTCTGGCATTCCTTTTTGGGCTTTCACGTGCTCCAGTTCCTCCTCTTTTTGGGCCGCTACTTTCTCTCCCTAAACGTCTTCACGACGAGGTTTGCGTCATGGCTCGTACAGGGCGACCTCGTCGCCGTCGACGATAGCTACCGGATATTCAATCTAGACTGCAGAGTGAGTCCGCTCCGCTTCGCCGTCCCCCCTTCCGGTAACCAACGTACCCGAAAGTATCCCCAACACACCACGGAGTGGGCGATTCCTTATGCAAACACCCAACGTTGCTTGCAAGATCTCCATTCGTGGCTCGCCAGGGAATTCGCCGACCCAAACGGCTTACGACCTCATTTTCCGATCGAGATCCGGTTTTCGGACAGCGACGACATTTGGCTCAGTCCAAGCAACGGCCAGCAGACCTGCTGGATCGGCATCGTCCAGTACAAGTGAGGTCTTGTCGTCATCCGTGCGTCATCGTCTGACATGACTAGACCATATGGGCTCGAGGTACCCTTTCGCGAGCTCTTTGAGCGGTTCGAAGCCATCCTCCTCCGCCATGGCGGGCGTCCCCATTGGGCGAAGGCGCACCCTCTCGGACCGGACACACTTCGCACCTTATATCCCCGTTTCGACGACTTTGTTCGCGTGCTGCAGGACGTCGACCCACACGGCATCTTCCGTAATGAATATGTCCAACGCCACATTTTTGGCAAGACGGGCCCCGAGTTTGGCGGCGAGGTGTATAGGCGCGATGCAGGACGATGAAACGGCGCTTGCTCCTAGTCTCTTCTAGGCAAACTCAAGGGTCGGGATGCAGAATGTCGTCCACTAACCACTAGGACTTGCTCCATATATATTATTAGCTATGCGGGTACATTCTTCATATAGTCTTTTACTGCACGCACGTCGTTGTACTCATAACCCTAGCTGTTGTTTAATGGATTCTCTCACCAGTCGCTCGTATTCCTAACCAGCGTGTGTAAGCAAGTGTCGTTACGGATGTGGAAGATGGTGCGCACCTGTTTGTTATCGCGATAGAGCTTGCAACAGTCAATGTTGGCGCCGCTCTCCAGGTTCGGTTCTATCGAATGCGCGTTAACACCCACGGAGGACAACAGATCAGGGGGGAGAGGCATACCGGCAAGCATGGATATAACGCTCAGAAGGACCTTTTCGACGCTCTGCACGGGACTCCAGCGTTCGGACGCTTGTTCGTACATGGTCGGATCGTCGCCTGGGGTGTGCAGAATCGATATGCAGACGGTGCCGTCCGGGTAAACTAATCACCACCAACGTGGGTTTGGAATGGGTCAACGTGGGCGTGATGAGTGATGAGGACACGGATCGGGATGTGGGGGCGGGCGTACGTACTGTTGGGGTGGAACAGGGGTGGGTCGAATTTCATCTTGAACGGCGAGAGGGGGTAGTCGGAGGGCTGATGGGCGGCGGCATTGCCGAGTGAGTGATGGGTGATCGTGATGGATGTGAAACGGGGGGGACGAGGTGTGGAACGTACAAAGGTGAGCCTGGCGACAAAGACGCCGCCGTCCTAGGGGTGCGGTGATAGAAAAAACGATCGTGATGGATGCAGCGATGGCTTGTCAAGTGATAAGGGAGGGACGCACGAACGGCGTGTCTTTGGGACCGCATATCAGGGCTTCCCAGGTGAAAAAGTCGGATTCCGAGATGGGTCCTGTCACGATTCTGGCGTTAGATGGGGTGGGATTTGGGATCGTGATCACTTGCCTGCTGTGAACATGCCATCGGGGGAACCTTTTTTTGTTTGGAGTGTGAGAGACCGCAAGCTAGTAGAGAGGGGGCGAACCTCCAGAGGTGAGTTGCTTGTACTCTGTCATCAACCGCCGTAGCGCGGTCGAATTGTTTGCAGATCCCCTCGCGCTCATCTTTCGCTCTGTGGAAGCGAACAAGAAACTCGGAACGGAAAAATCCGAACAGGCGCTAATTTGACACATCGCCGCTTCGTTAATTGTAGCTGCAAATCGTTCGGTAAAACCATGGAACATCTCAACCAGTGGCACACTTTCATTTTCGCATTCGAAACGTTTGCCAAGTGGGTCTCTCCACCCCCTTGATGGTCGCCAGATTGATCCAAGGGTGAAGTGAACGAACGTGACAACTTTCCGGTCAACGGAGCAAGCACGGTTATTAAACATTCATGGCGGCCTCTGACAGGCTAGAACCCTGCATCTCCAAGTGCTTACGGATCCTGCTTTCTCACCCCACACGGTCGCCACACCTCGGGTCGGGATCGTTACCGCTTAGGCCCCCTGTTTTACATTCCACGGGACGCCACGCTAGAAGTTGAGAAAAGAAACACTGCCTTTGTCTAAATTATCTCGGCGATAAGACGACGTACAGCCCCGCAGATACGAAGAGGGGTTTTAGTAAGTGCGTCCGAGGGCTGATCGAAATAAACGACAGGCGCTCTCGAGCTGCGGTGAAAATGCGACACGCCACACATGACCCGGCCGTAGTGTGGAAGACTGCGACCGTGATGGGGTGCCTTGGGTGGTATATCTTTGGGGAGACACAGCTAGTACAGCATGGTCGGTGAGCGATTGATAGCACCGTATGGAAAATGAACGATATCGGTGTTTCTGGTCCGCCGCACGCCGTGGATCAAGACCAGCAAATACAAATTCTCAAGCATCATCTAGAACGAGGCGTGGCACGACGTTCATGGCCATCAACTGCAATGCCCGTCGTTTTTAACAAACAAACGTGGTTGGAATCGCGGGAAACCCACCTCCTGAAAGAGTAATTTGGCGGCGTATGGAATCGTCAGCGTCGCCATCTTTTTCGAACTCTTGCAGTATGAACACCACCCGTGATAGCCCATAAGGCCACATTCTTGACAGGCGTTCACCTCGAACTTGTCGGATGATATCATGAGGCGCTCGAGTAAGAGCTGGGTTGCGCCGTAGCCGATTAGACAGTCACGTTCCATCTCTCCAAGCCGCAGTCCTCCCTCCCGAGACCGTCCTTCGGTTGGCTGCCGCGTCAGCGTTGCACGCGGCCCCCTGTGTAAGGCAGTGAATAAGCAAAACCAATTCGTAGGATCAGGCGGACCTTGCGCGAGCATGCATCTTGTCTATGACCATATGTTCTGTGACGGATGACAAGTCAATCAATCGGTGGCGCAACCAGTGACAGGGCGAAAATTATTCTCACTCAGTTTCTGCAAAAAAACATGAGCGCTGTTGGCATGGAGAAAGCCAGTCGTGAACTCTACCTGGTAATAGATGGGACCAAAGTAGACATAGGCTTCCATTGGTTCACCGGTGATGCCACTTGTGAGCATGTCCTTGCCGGCATAATTGAAGCCGTGCTCGATCAAGATACGAGACATGTCCTCCACCTAAAGGAGATACCGTTTGAGCTGGACCAACCAGGAAAATGGCGCGAGGTACCTTGGATCCGCCAAACGCAGTTCCATATTGGAGCTTCCCGCACAAAACACCTGCCTGAAATCAGGGGTAAACGTATCGTCGGGGGAGAACGTGGGAAAGATTACCTTGCCAGCCAAAAGCTCGATCATCTTCCCGACGGTCATCCGAGAGGGAAAACCGTGAGGATTCATGATAGTGTCTAGAACAATGGCGTCAGTTTCATGAACCAAACGAGTCAAAAATCCTACCAGGATTAATGCCCTGGTCATTGAATGGCATGTCCTCCTGGTTCACGATCAATCCACACACCCCTTTTTGACCATGCCGAGAAGAGAATTTGTCCCCTAATTCTGGCCGCCGTGTCTGACGGATCAGGACCTTGATCAAGGTCTGGTCGTTTTCGGTGTCACTGATCATCACTTTGTCGATGTGCCCAGCCAGCGGAGATTTGTAAGTCATCGGTGTGTTTTTGTAAGGCACGGTTGCGGCTTGACCGGTAAACGTGTTGTCGTTGGCATTCGTCGGCGTCTGCTTGTTCACATAGACGTCCCCCGGATCGACTCTTTCCCCAACGCCCGCGAGACCGTCCAACTGGATGATATCATACTTTTTTTGAACCGTGCCATTCTCGTCTGCCGGTGCGTCCGCGAGCCGGTCGAAACTAGGACAGATCCAGAAATTGGAAAATACCTTGCCCCAGGAGGAAAACGGACTTACGTGCCATTGGGATATTTTCGGATGAGTGTTGCGTTCTTGCGCAATACTTGGCATCGTCCGTAGCCACGGTCCAGACTAGCCTAGAGCCGGTCATGTGAGCCTACGAAACAAGGAAGGGGAAGCATGGCCGACTTTATTAAGGATCAGCGCATCTTCGATGTCGTACCCAGAGAAGCTCATGACAGCCACTGTTGCGTTTTGACCGGCGGGCAGACGATCGTAGCCGACCAATTCAATCGTCTTGGTCTTGACCATTGGTTGTTGAGGGTAAACGGATAGGTAGAGAAGCGTGTCGATCCTATGGAACTGGTTGTAGCCAATCGCGCCAATCGCTTGTTTGCCCATGGCGCATTGATACGTATTCCGTGGGGATTGGTTATGGTGGGGGTAGGGAATAAGTCCGGCAACGGCGCCGAGGATGGTGAAGGGTTCAATCTCTAGATGCGTCGTCGCAGGAACAATGTCTGATTCGTACAGAGCAATGTACGAGTCGTTCTCCTCGTTGACATCGAGATACTCCACAAGGCCATGCCGTAAAAAGTCGTCAAACGACATCCTTCCGGCTTTCAGTTGCTGGCCATCCAAGTCGCGTCAGCGATCACTACACCCATCATGAGAATTGAGCACTGACGGTGATATGTTCGGAAGTGACCTTCGGCACCCCGTTTTCAACGATGATCATCGGCCGACATATTCGCCCTCCGTCGCTCGCCATGTGCACCGCGCGGTGATGGTGATTTACGTAGACACCAACAAACTCACTGACACGTCCCGCCCTGCGCAGCCTTCGGAAGTTGGCTACAAACCGGGCGGGAGACCGCGTTAATCCGACGATCGTTCCGTTTACGTTAACGACAAAAGTATGAGGACCGTATATCTCCGTGCCGGTGGACAGGCTGATATCTTTATAACATCCTTGGTGAGTTTTTAAGCCAAAATTATGATAGTTGGGCGCGAACCTTCCACTCCGAGCATAAAGGCTAAACGTATAATAGGTTCCTCTTCTACGTCCGTGGTAATGTGTGTCATGAGCGCGAGATTTTTTACGAGACCGCAGGCTTCGCCTTCCGGTGTATCGCTCGGGCAAAGCATACCCCATTGGCTAGGCTGCAAGGCACGTGGTCCGCTGACCTTGCGAGTCTTCTCAAATTGAGACGAGATACGGGTCATCATTCCGAGAGCAGATATGAAACTCAGCCGGCTGAGAACATGCGTTACACCGGCTCTTTCCATCTTGAACCGTTTCAGAGACCAGTTTCCGGTAGAGATCGCGCGAACGAAACCCGAGGTGATGTGGTCGCCCTGAAACTGCATTGTGTTAAACGCGTCAAATTCGTTCGTCCGTGAGGGCTTTTTCAGGACCTTGTCAATGGCAGATTTGAGGTTTGCATTAAAGGTCTTGAATAGATCCTCAAAGAGCAACGCCAGCAGCTGACCAGCGCTTGAAATTGAGTCTACGTGAGTATCGGAACAAGCGGGGCATTTCGGACACCACGTACAGCTCCAGACGTTTGTTACCAACATAGTCACGATCGTCGACCATTTTCTCATCGTCCATGGCCATGAGAACGCGCCGGGTCATGGTCGCGACAAAGATAGCCTTTGACCTGAAATCTAATCCAGCGACAGGCACATGGGCCAACACGATCGTCGCTAGCGCTTCCAGTGCCTCTTCCCAGGCTGGTCTTCGTGGGCCCACGACCTTGCGATTGACCTTTACCCTAGATCCAATCCATTCCAAGGCTTGATGGCGAGTAAATATGCCGAGTTTAGCAGCTTCTTCCAAATTTGCGGCAAAAGCGGACTTGTAGGCGTCCGTAGTACCAGCAGTAAGCAGAAGGATTTCTTTGTCGGATTGGATACCGAGAGCCTTGAGAGCGATAACAACCGGGACATCCTCGTGAATCGAATTGTGACGAAGATATATCTTGCCTTTTTTAGTAGCTACATAGGTTTTGGACTTGAGACCGCCGTGAGTCGAACTACATGAAGATGGGTGCTGTGAGGGACAGTCCTGTAGGAGACGACGCGTCGATGCTCACGAGGTGCAGGAAGCCTGGACGACGCCCTTGATGTGGTCCGTTTCGACGATAATCCGGTTCTTGCTCAGCTGCTCCTGCACAAG
>JBBPRK010000973.1:0-16030 GCA_038093075.1 Boletus patriciae
CCTTTTACTCATCATTTCCATCATGTTCTCTCACCTTCTACGCTGACGCGTCCCTTCGATTAGGGCAGGCGTTGCTTGGTCCGCGCGTACTCTTTCTTCTCTATATAAACCGTCGCACTTCCTGTATTGTATCTCTAACTTTGACCTACTCGATATCTCCCTCGAATATACCAAGGTCATTGCTCCTTGTCTTGGATCTCTCTTAGTCCTCGTCGTACTATTGAGTCGACGCTCCTCTGAAACCTTCGAACCTCCGGCGTCCGTCTTGACGCCTGAACCCCTAAAGAACAACTCTTAGGGCGATCTCACGATCAGTCGAGTCTACGTTTGTACCTACCCGGTCCAGACGTAACACGGACTACCTCGGTCCACCTCGGACTACCCCTGATCCCCAACATCGGTCCCACCTCGGATCACTCAGGTCACTCGGACCATTCAGTTACTTGGACTAAGTATGACCTTTTATGGACTACCCCATTTAGACTCGCTCGTCTCATTATCCTGTCACTCGCTTAACCTCACATGTACTAGGCTCACCCTTAGAGATCCAGTGTCTACGCCACTCGGATCTTTGGATACTGCCCCCATTCATTCCCCTGGATCTTGTACCTCGCCATCGCTCGGACTAGTACTTTCTCCGAGCACAATGCCTTCGGTCTTTGGACACTGCCTTTCTATTGTACTATATAAACCTGGACTTTATAGCACTAGTTCCTCAGTTCGAATATCTCATCGTGTTCTCGTCTTGTCCCCTCGTCATCACATCACTGTCTTTATACCCATGCCCTCTAAATTCCACTTGTCCTCTTGACTCCTTCACTTGACCTCCCTGTCTGTTCCCCCTAAGTCGACCTCAGACTTAGAGCTCCGAAATAGAACTATACTCATCGTCATCCCCGGTTGTAGACCACCACTCGGTACTCACTCTGAGTCTACCCGACTTGTCCCCAAGCGTGTTGAGTACCGACCTCCCCTATCATCCCCAAACCCTTGGAGTTCCCTCGGACTGACTCGGTGTCGCCTCATTGGCGCATCAGCCCTTCATCCCCCTCTGATAGGTTCCAAACGACTATGTAAATTCGGGACAACTAGACTTGGAACTTGGGTGCAGCACACAAGCTGAAGCCAAAGTCCCGCTGTGACAAAGCCCTGCTCTTGGAGTTCCGGAAGCTGGCAAATTCTCCTCTTGCTCTCTCCCTTTCCCCCTTCAGGGATTTCCTTTCCGCTCCCCACATTAGGCTGAGTAGTAGTAGGAGGAAAATCACGTCTCTGACAGGTGGGGCAGGAGGGGGGTGGGGGAGGGATGACTGAGATGAGGAAGAATCAACGGACTGTGGAGGTGGATCATTGGATTGGTGCGACTCAATGAATGAAATGTGGAAAGAGGCAAAGACTTTACTGGATGCCTGATGATAACATCAATAAGTCTTGGAATTGAGGGAATACCCAATGCGGACACATTTGACAGAACGGTCAAAGACCTTCGGGTTGTGGTGATTCTGAATAAGGATGAAGGCACAACAGCCAATCTTGCGAAGGTGAGACAAGTCAGGCGCAGAGCCGAACCAACGTTCGTATGGGGTGAGACCATGCTGCGACTTGACCAGTGTGTGGTTGGTAAGGTAGCAAGTGGTAAGGATGAATTTGTCCCATTGATTGATGGGAATGTTAGCATACGATGCATAGTGTGCGCTTTATCCATGAGGGTGTGGTGGGCGCGTTCTACACGGCCATTCTGGGCTGAGGTGTGGGGGGTGTGGTGAACTTGTGTATGGTTCCACGAGATAGCAGCCACTCCTTCAGATCATTGTGGCGAAGTTCACCGTTGTCAGATTGAAGGATGCCAATGCGGAGGCCAGTTTCTGCTTCCCGAGCAAGTTCCCAGGCCTGCAATGCAGGGTAGGTGTCAGACTTGGCGCTCAGAGGGATGGACCAGCAGTAAGACGAAAAATCATCTCTTAGGTTCATCACATAATGGTTCCCAGAGGCGGACACATGTTCCGGGTGTTCCATCAAGTCAACGTGCACGATCCCAAGCTTATGACTCGCTCTTACCCCCTCCCTGACCTTAGGTATACTGGATTGGGTCTGTTTGCCGAGTATGCAGTGCTCACAGGATGAGGAAGGGGAAGAGGAGGAAAGGTGCATACCATGGAAGCCATGGCGAGTGAGCTCAGTGACAGCGCAATAGTTTGCATGCCCGAGGCGGCAGTGCCAGGTCTCGATGGTGGGGCCACGAGTGACAGTGAAGGCGTGAGCAGCGGTAAGTTGTCCACCCGAGACTGCATAGAGATGGTGGGCAGTGAGACTTCCGGAGAAGATGCGGTTACCATTCGCAGATGTGACCCAGCAGGTCGAGTCGGCGAAGTGCGCGACACATTTAAGGGACAAGGTGAGTGCAGACACGGATATGAGACGGACAGTTGCGCCAGGGATAAAAAGGATGTTATTGAGGGTGAGGTGGATCCCTTTGGCGACAACAAGCTGGATGGAGCCAATACCAACCACCTGAATGGCAGACCCACCGATGCCATGGACAGCACAAGGAGCAACCGGGCGAAGACGATAGAAGTCGGATTCCGAGTTGCTGATGTGAACTGATGTGCCAGTGTCCAAAAAGAAAGGAGTGACAGAAGGGTTGATGGTAGTCGAAGATCTTTGGTTGGGCGCCTTGTAGGTAATGGCCACAATGTCGACAGGCTGAGAGTGAGTGTGCCAGTCGACAGAGGTGTGTAAACCAGAAAGATCGAGGTACATGGCGTTGTACTCGTCAACATCGTGGACGGGGAGAGATGCTAAGATGTCGGGGGTAAGGGTGTCCGCTGCAAGTCCTGTGAACTCCTGAGTGATAATGGGTGAGGGCTGAGTGGATCCACCCAGTGCATCATGGAGGACAAACACCATGTTGGTTGCAGGGTCCACAAAGTATGCACGCCCTGTACCATCATAGTGGACTGTTCCTGGAAGGCCAAACCAATGCATTTCGCGCCTGGAAAATCCTGAGAGAACATCATGAGCAAATCGGCCCCATCGCCCAAATCAATCTTATCCAAAACCTTTTGCAACTTCATTACCACAAAGCGGACTGTTTCACTAAGACAAGTCTCGAGATTTCTGAATCAGTTCAACACATATATGTGATGGGCATGCCGACTGCAGAGACATTCTCACTTATTATGATGATGAATGCAATGTCTGAGGAGCTGCCACATGTTCGTGACCAAATCACAGATGCTATTGTTTGAAGCACCTCTAGTGACCCGTATACCCCGCTCATGGCGCATACATGCTTGGAAATGGAGCAACAAATTGTTGACTCGAAGTCCTTCCACCCAGGTGGTCTCATGCTTGCTGCCTTCACAGCTTCACCCACCCTGCATTCAACTAAAATCTGTGGCAACTGCGGCAAAGCAGGCCATCTCAAGTGTTGCGCTAATCTGAAGTGCCCACCAGGGCATTGGACTGGCCACACCTGGCCAGAATGCTTCAGCGAAGGTGGTGGTCGCGCTGGCCAACACGACGCAGTTTTGTGGGAGGAGGCTGAGAAGAGGCAAGCTGGGGCTACTATGGGCCCACCTAAGGCCAGAACTGTTGCCACAGGTAAACCAGGTCTCTTCGAGAGAGCAGCAACCTCGCATGATCGCGACAATGGCCTCGTTATTCGCATCCCATAGGCCTGCACCGACAGGATCTGTGGCTTTGACAGGTCGAGTGCTAGTACCCAAAACGTAAGTCCAAGCATGCTTGGAGAGCAGGTAATCTTTGAAGTTGATGCTCCATTCAGGCCAGTTATGGGTCCTGAGGTCTAAGACGGTGGTGACGACCTTGATAGCATCACTGGCGCTGAGCTCGATGTTGCTGACTTTGGGCAAGAGACCAGTGGGTGCTGTTCCTGTAGATGGTGTTGACTGGGGGGTAATGGGGGCTGAGATACCCCCAGTGGGGAGTGGTGTGGGGTTTGACATGGGGACAGGCATGAGTGGGTTTTGGGCACTAGCGGGGTGGGCACTTTACGTTCAACCATGGGTGGTGGGGGGGACATAAAAGACGGAAGAGATGCAATGGGGAGAGAGATGGTCTTTTATTGGGGGAGTCACATGACTGCCCCCACTTTTCTTGAGAGAGACAAAGATGGAAGTAGCATTACCGCTCATTCGCGAACGTGTGCCCTGAAGGGGCAACCGGAGGACCGAATTCAGACACACGACCCAGTGATCTGGTGATTCATCTAGATTAGGGCGGCATGGGTGGAACTGCCACGCACGGGGCTCATAACCTATAGGAACTAGACGGAGATCAACTATGTAGATGATAAGTATGGCGGTATTGAGAACGACATAAAACACTTACTCCCTCAGTCATGTGGGTGAACGAATAAGGGAGCGAAGTGAGGCAAAAAACGAACATAAGTATGGATCCAAAAAAGGTTTGGAATATGAGTGATGGTCATGCATTGCACTCCAACAGTCTCAGGGCCTGCACTCGCAAATGCACAGTCATGGCGCGGAGTGTTGTTCCTCCAAAGAGGAGTTGAGCAAATGAACTCCCACTGCATGCCATGGATCCCACTGACGTCACTGGGTGTGCACTTGCTGAGTTCACCACCTTGATGTTGCCATCATAGTGGTCCTCTGGGTTATCAAGAAAGTTGCTTGCATCATCGTCCTTGTGTTGCTCTTCAAATAGAAACCTGGTGAGTAGGGTGGTGATATCCAGGATACAAAGCTCTTCGCCAAGCTGAAGCACGGTGCGTGCATGCTTGCACTCTATAATTTATTTGAGGTTCGATATACACGTGACGTGCTAAGGACACTTACGGACGGTTTGTGCAAGGCGGACATGGGCCTCGATGGTGGTGGGGTCTGTATCATCGGCCTCAGCAGTTTCATTGTCTTCATCATAGGATGCACTTGAATGGTCTGTCATTGATAATGTAGTGGTCAACAATTATCTAGCAGGGAGCCAGCATCAATTCCGAGGACTTACCTTCACTTCTCATCTTCTTCATTTCGGTATTGATACAGATATCAGCCAAGATATGTGAGTCGAGCATCCCACATGCAGTGAAGTCACTGCGTGCAGCAGCAAGTTTGTTGAGTGATTGATTTGTGAGCAGCATTTGCCCAAGCGGCTCATTGCAATTAGACCGCCGGTATGCCTCTTTGATAGCTTGGATGTGTTTTGATTCTGTTATTGATGAGCATAATCTGTTTGGGGCACCAAATTGGCATATCATATCGATGTAATGCTTCATGGAGTGTTGCCAAGGCAGCAAGAATGATTTGACCACATTTTTGTCCTTGAAGACTTTGTGGTACTGGTAGAACTGACTGAGGGCATCTTCAATCTGTGTGAGGCCTGTTTCATCAATAACATTCCAGTGCACAAGGTAACAAAACTCCAGAAATGCACAGAGTGTGCACATCATCTCGGGGGGTACATGCCCTTCAATAGCAGGTAAGTAGACCTATTGTATTGTATTCTATTGAGCAGCAGTCATAGGCATAGAGACGGAAAAATACTTTCATTAGTGCTTTTGAGTTGTTGCCGGTCCACTGCTTGATGTTCCGGCCCTGCAGGAAGCGGTGCAAACCCACAAAGGATGCCACTGCGGCAATCCTACAACCAATTTCAGTAGAGTACTATAGTGACATCATTAGGAACAGAATTTACCTATGATCGATGTTGTCAAGAACAACTTGAGCAAGGCCATTTTTGTACTGCTCGTAAATATACTTTTCGATCCAGTCAACGAGATGGTCCTTGAACGTGCCTTTAACAAGTTGATGCAAAATGTCAGGAGCGATTAGTACATATATGTCTACATGAGGGAAATCATTGGTGAAGGGCTAGGTGTACATTTAATGTAGCGTTTGGGTGGTTGTGTCAAAAGATAACCTTACCACGAGATCTCCTATAATGCCATATTCATTCCATAATACACCCCACTCTACATCTTCGACAAGTAGGTTTGTATGCTCTTCACAGCGGTATAGGGCATCCTTGTCAAGGTCTTTGTTGCGTGCCATACAGTGGCTCAAAAAAGTGTCCCAATGTTTGCATGTTTTCCACTAAAGGCAATATTCCCCAACACCCCCTAACCCGGGACCTAACATATGGGTATACCAAATAAAGGACATACTCCCGGCTTGCTATGGATGCAAAGGTCAAGAGATTTGGATAAGATCGGATGGAATGGCAGCCATTTCAAAACGACATGTCATTGGGACACTTATTTGACCCTATATTGGACAATCATTATATCATGTGTAACATAGGCATATGACAGCTATTGATGGTTGCTATGTGACCAAGCTATGTAATTATGTAAGTGACATAATTCCAAGCAATATAAATCCCCTGTGGCCCACTTCAATTGACCTTATGATACCATAAAGTTCATTTCTACCCCTATTAGAGCCACTATTCTTGTTCTCTCTGAATCTGGTCTCTTTGCTGGACAGATTGCATTCAAGACTGGTCTAGGGGAGTTCACTTGAGATTTGAACCAATTTTGAGCGCTTTTGGAGGAGTGTTTAGGGTCATTATACTGTTGAAACATAATGCTCTCCTTAGGAATTCCAAAATTCTCCATGCTGGAAAGCAAATTGTCCTCTAGAATGGACACATACTACTCAGAATCCATTCTCCTCTCCACCTCTGTGAGTATACCCACTCCATTTCAGCCCATGCATCCCCAAACCATTGGGGAACCTCCTTCAAACTCTATTGTTTCCTGGACCTTCTTGTTCTGTAATGGCCTACCTGCCTTTTTCCATATGTACATCCTCCCATCTGACCCAATCCTGTTGACTTTTGTCTCATCTGACCAAATATCTCTGGTCCAGTCCATCATAGTCCAGTTCTTGCACTTGAGAGCAAAGTACAGCCTTCTCTTTCTATATTTGATAGACTAGAGAGGCTTTTCTTTCTTGCCATATTCTTTAAAGATGTAGCCTTAAAACACTGTGACCAGTTTGGACAGAGATAGGAGAGGAAAGGGTAGGATTGATGAGATGGGTGGCTTGAACAGCATTGTCAGCTTTCTAGTGGTAATACTAGAGACAATTGTTCTTTTGTCAAGAGAAGAAAGCTTGGAAAAATGCCCTAACTTAACATTCTCCTTGTCTGACAGGATGTCCTTGATGGCTCGCCACTGTATTAGGTCGCTCCTTGTCGACTGCTATAAGCGACTTCAAACAATATGGAGGAAAGCACAGCCACGTTTGACAGATGCCGGTGAACTGGAGACACCCGCTGAGACAGAGGCACGATTGCTTGAAGATTGGGCAGCAGCATTGAAAACAAGTTGTCAGATGACCCACCAGCACAATGTAGGTTCCTGAATGAATGGCATGAACGCAGACTGATCATGAGCAGAAATACACATGTAGGATAGCAGTCCTTGAACACGTCGTCAAACTCAAGACGGAGGAAAATGCCAATGATCTACACAACTGGACTTGGCTGCAAGACCTTGTCCAGCATCTCAGTGAACATGGAATGAGTTCGGAGGAGAGTGAAGTCGAGAATGATGTGGAGCAGGTGTTGCGAGTGAAGACTATGGAATGGCGATGTTCTATCGAGCGAGAGCTTGATCTCATTGACCTTCAGTGGTTAATGAATGATGATATCTTTTTACCTCAGGGCTCGCGGCCAATGCGACGGATACACTTGCAAGCAAACCTGTCAAGCTCTCGGCCGGCAGCCAAAGGCTTGCCAATTGCCTTCTACAACAGTGCATGGTTTTCACACCTCACCCAGCAACAGACAGAGGCACTCGAGCTTTCTAGTAAGACTTTCTCTTGGCGCAGAGTGGCAGCAGCTCGGTAGAGTGTGTGTAAACTAGCTAATAGTGGGAGGATGGGTACTTAGTGCCCTTGATGTGGGTAGCTGGTGACCGATGAGTGCCCACCTGGTATAAAACACGTGTTATATTTCCCATTTTGGCGAGAATTTTGGCGAGTGTCTTTAACTCCAAGTATAGAGGTAACTTTTATTGTTTGTCAATACCCCAAGTACAGACAATAGTATAAACGACGATAAAGCTTTGAATATTGGTGTAGCTAGCATGTGAACACGAAACTTGGAATTTACTCGCCCATTTACAGTTTCATTTAACTTGGAGTTGAAAACAGCACATTGTGTATGGTAATATGTCAGCGCCAACTTTAGATTTTGACGAATGTTTCGGTGTGCACCTAGATTTCAAGTCTTCTCACCATCCATATCCCAAACTGTATTTTAAGCATCGTATTGACATATAAGTTTTAAGGACCCCTTAAATATCTCAAAATCTGTTGTGTCAGATGCTACATGGACCACACCTGCGCATGATGCTGCATGGACACAATACCATTTGTTTAATGGAATTTTTACTTAGGTATTTCATTCTTTTGATAATCTTCATTTTTGCTTCACTACAGTATACTACTCCCTTCCATTTGAGGGGGAGTATAGGAATTACTTATGAGGACAATTGTGAGAGAGTAGATTACATAAGCATGTACCATTTTTGTGCTCATAGTTAGCCTTACACCTTAGCTGGTTTTCCAACCACTGAGGTGAGCATCTTTTATTCTAGAGCTACCTATTGTAGCACTGACTTATTTACAGTACTTACATATTCAATAGGTAAGCTCAGCTGGTTTCCCAACCACTGAGTACTTACATATTCAATACAGCTGACCCCCTCCCAGCCACCCACCACCACCTACATTAGCCCATCACCACCTCCCATTGCTGAAATTCCCCCCAAAAAAACACTGCCAGTGTGGGTGAGTGCCCTGTTACCTTCATACCCAGCTTACCCCCTCCCAGCCACCTGAAATGCACCATGAATGCACTGGCAGCACACAAACACCCCCTGTCACCCCTGTGAGTGCCCTGTCACTGGCACCCCCCATTCCCAGCTGACCTCCTCCCAGCACTCGAAATGTGCCCCAAAGCGCACTGGGCCCCCATTACATTGCAAGTACCCCATCACCCTGTTACGATTTTTCTCCTCTTTCATAACCTTCTCCTCTTAGTCTGTTCTTGACGCGTTCACATCCTCTTTGGGATGTGCAGGTACGATTACGTCTCGCTACTCCTTGTCGTACATCCTTTCCATTCTCGCATGATTGTTCTCTGATTTTCCCCACGCCGTTCTTCTCTACTACCGGAAGGGGGTATTCCTTATCTTCGCTCGACTGTTACCGCGGACCTTATCTCCATCACTAGGCTCTCTTGTGCCTAGCACGTAGTTCTTATTACTCATCCTTCTCCGACCTTCTCTGACCTTCTGTGATGACGCGTCTCTTCGTTATATAGCGACTCGTATGTACTATGTTTCCTTACACTTGTTCTGCGCAATCTAGCGTACTCTCGTGTCCCCCAGTCCCTTGTCCTAAGTCCTCTTCGAGTACCTGGTAAAACACCCTCATCGCAATCCTTGTAACCCAAGGTAACTATTTAGAGACGTTGCGACTCTTCGTGAGTTCCTCCTCTAAGTAGTTTTATCCTCGACACCCTTTGGAAGTACGTCTCGCGTAACACACCCTGACTCCCAGCTAACCCCCTCCCAGCTAACCCCCTTCCAGCCACAGGCCAGCATCCAAAATATGGTGCATTTATGTAGTTTACAATAAATGTAGTAGGTAGATGTGAATATACATTTTCTAGCCTATCATTTGTGTTGGATTCATTGGGATAGTAAGCAAATGGAATCAGATATGTTCGGAAATGTACAGAAGATTATCTGGAAATTAGCATTTAATATGCCAATATTTTTGAATATTCTTGAAATGCTTTGGGGGGACCAGGAGTTTGTAAGAAATTACAAGAAATGTTGTATTATTGCATAATATCAGAATTTTGTTACTTTTTCTTGAGAATGTCAATAAATATTATGATATTCTATACAATTATCAGGATGAGGTTTTTCCTGATGGGCTGCACCCTGGGCAATACCACACCACCGCCACGACAACGACGACGCTGCTGCGCCAGCAACCATGGTGACGACGACGACAATGGCCCTGCCATGACACTGTGATGGCATCGGCGGCACCACACCCAGGCTGTGACGGGCACCCTGGCATGACGATGCCACTACCACCACCATGACGACAACAATGATGATGCCACAACACCACGATGGCACCCTGGGCCTGGCATGACAGTGCCACCACTGCCACCGCCACAACAATAATGCCAATGCCAACGATGCCGCTGTGCTCAGTGACCTTCCTGTCTGCCCACCCCTATGCACCCCCTTCATGCACCCCCGGTCATGCCCACCCCTCTGTGCCAAAAACAGCCACCTGGGCTTGGCATGATGAGACAACACTGCTGCCACAATGGCATTGGCAAACCACTACCACCACGATGACGACAATGGCCCCACCATGATGCCGTGATGGCATTGGCAGCACCCCCACCATGACTGGAACACTGGCACAACGATGCCACCACCACCACGGTGACGATGATTCCGCTGTGACAGTGTTTGTACCTGGTGGCCTTCCTGTCTGCCCACCCCATCGCACGCCTCCTTCGTGCACCCTGGCTCTTGTCCACCTGCCCCTCTTCTACAAAAAAAAGTTAAGTTAGTACCCCTACCAACCTATTTGCACTAACATGTCTGCCCAGCTTGTTCGCCCGGCCTATCCTGACTCACGCTGCCCACTCAATCTGGGCCACCCACGCCTCGTGCCATCTCATGCCGTCCCCTTGCCCAGTCGTGCCATTTTGCAGAGGTGATGATGATGATGATGATGATGATGACGATGTGATGTGCGCTGTTATGCTTAGCCTGGGTAGGGATAAATGTAGACTCGAGTGAATGTAGGTTCGCCTTGGGGATTTCCTCAAGGGGTTCAAGCGTCAAGGTGGGCGCCGAGGTTGAAGGGTTTCAAAGGAGCGTTGACTCAATAGTATGATGAAGACTAAGAGAAGTCCTGGACAAAGGGTTCAATGACCTTTGGTATATTCGAGGCAGTATCAAGTAGGTCAAAGTTAAGGAGAGAATACAGGGAGTACGACAGTTTATATAGAAAGGAAAAGTATGCATGGACCAAGTAACGCCTGCCCTAACCTAAGGGACGCATCATTGTAGAACAAGAAGGAACATGATGGAAGTGATGAGTAAAGGGAACTATGTAATCGGTGTGAGAGAACCGATTGGTGGAGATAGAGGTCCGAGGGGATGGCAAGGAATCAACGAGGGCGAAAGAAGAAAGGTAAGTGAAGAAAGAACATGGTAAGGGAAATAAAGTGATCGTAACATTACCCCCCTTTTACATCCGAAACTCCGGAGAAGGATAACGTATGAACGGTGTGAGTCAGAAGTCAACATAGGAAGAGACTGGGGAGCCCGTCATGTTAGCAATGGCAATGTCATCGTATTCAAAGTCCTCAAGAGGAGAATGAGAACAAGGGGGGGAACAGGAGCGAGGGTTACGATGATGGACACGAGAGTTGTCTGGGACCATCCATGGAGAATGTGGAGGAGGAATAGGATGAGGCTGGGAGGAGGAGGTCGATTATGATGATGAGGGGCGAGAATGAGGATGGCCCAGAGGGCAGCATTGTTTAGGATGGCTGGGGTGGTTGACTTTGCATATCAGACAGACGTACCATTGACAGTGGATGCGGATGTGTCCGAGGTGGTGACATTTGAAACACGACTTGTGGTAGCGAGGGTGGTTGTGGGAGAGTGGAGCATCAACCGGTACGCCGTGAATGGTTCCTGCAGTATCGACTTCATGACGGAGTTCAGCACGTTGGAGGGTTAACTCAGCTTCTGGGGAGAGTGGGGAAGAGGAAGCAGATGGAAGGGGTTGCGGGTTGGTGGACATAGTCAATTCCTTGATATAACGTTCTAGATCGTCAGCAAACTCGGGCATCTGCATCTGGTAGAAAGTAGAGAATAGATCTTCTTCAACTTCCCATTGGATAGTGCAAAGGGTGTTGCATCTACGACCGATGCTAGACGGGGAGGATGCGAGGTCAAGGATGGCTTTTAAACGTTGGTTCTGGAGGTAGATATGAGTAACACTCCAGAGAGGGGAGTTTGGTTCCAGGTGGAACTCGAAAGCACGGTGGAGATGAGGGTGTAGAGGTGGGAATGAAGGATGTCGCGACGCTGACCGTCTAGGGTACCTCCACGGTGACAATGGGTGGCGAGAGGAACATCGATGGATAGGATAGGTGAGGGAGTCAGCGGGGAATGAGGTGTGGGTTCCATTGGAGCAGGAGGAGGAGTAGGCATGTGATGGACATCTGGAGATCCCCTACCATCTCTTCAGGATAGTCCCCAACCAACGTTGGACCTGGTAGAGGTAGGAGAAGAACTGCAAGAAGAAAGAAGTGAAACCATAGGGAGAGAGGACACAGTAGAAATCAAGGAAGCATTGGTGGACATAATGATGAGGGAGTGGTGACAGAGGGTTAAGAGGGGAAAATGGCAGGGTGGAGTCTTTTGTATGCAGTGAGAATGGACTTGGTGTTTTTCAGATTCAATTCTGGGATCCAGGAATCTTCTTTGGCTGAATATCCTTTCCATTGGATTAGGAATGATCGTTTGGTCGGAGTTCCGCAGTGGCATAGAATCTTCTCGACTTCATATTCTTCTTCTCCGTTGATAAGGTCAGGGGGTGGTGATGGGAAATTAGGACCGTGGACAGTATTCTCGCAATAAGGAGATAAGAGTGATGCATGGAAGACTGGATGGATCTTCCACGTTTTCAGCAAGCGGAGTTGGTAAACGATCAGGGATAGGACTTTTGTGATCATGAAGGGTCCTTCTTGTTTTGGGGTGAACTTTGGGTTGACTACAGAGCGTTTGAGATTTCTGGCTTCTAACCAGACTTTGTCTCCAAGTTTGAATGGGGAAAAGGATTGTCGGGTTCTGGCTGCCATAACTTGGCGGGCCAATTCATGTGCCGCTAGAGCTTCGTCATGAGTGGCGGAGAGGGTCTTTAAGCGGGTTTCGACTGCAGGGGTAGTGGTGTCGGAGATTACTGAAGGAAGGGCACAGGGTTCATAGCCCACCATGAGGTAGAACGGAGATTGATTAGTGGGGTTCACACTAGTTTCCTATTGGCTCTGATCCAGCCATAATTTGGCTCTGAAGTAGAACATGTTGGCCTGTTGGAGTTTGAAAAACCCTATGGCTCCCGAGAGACCATGCATGCATCGTTCTTGTCATATCCCAAACTTTCACTTATGTATTCCGAGCTCGACCGAGCGTGACTGAGCTATTCCGAGGATTACCGCATCTCCCGAGTACTCCGACTCGGATTAGTCAAACCCGAGCTCATTGCGTCACCTCCGAGTATCTAACACTTATAATACTCCCTTCCATTCTGGTACCTTCCTTAACCCCATACGAACTAATTCCGTAGTTACCCTTGTTCCGAGACACCGCCATAGCTCAGGGCAGTCCCGCCACCGAGCTGAGATCCGGGACAGCCCCAGTTCAACGTTTATAGTTTCCTTCGGTATTCCTCCCCTTCGATATAGTATATAAAGTGTACCCGAGTCGATTAGAGACTTCAGACAAATAATCGACTAAGATTCCCTCCTTCCCTTCATCCCCTTCTCGATGATCCTTTCGTCCTGAACTCTCGCCGGTTAGCCTTACAACTATGCCGAGCACCCCTGACCTTCTCCGACCCTCCGACCAATTCCGGGACACCGAGGACTATTGAGGCAAGGGCGCACCACACACAGTGAAGCCAAGTCCCGCACGTTGTTAAGTAACTCCGGCCTTCGGAGTTCCCCCTTGGAGTTGAACCGGTCTTGACAGTTCTGCACGGCTGCGAGCCTCTTCACAGTGTCCCCCCATGGCCAATGCTCCTAGTACCTCCAGAAACCAACAAGGAAAAGGTAGAGCCTCATCCCAGGCTGCCCAGCTGTTACCTGTCACCCAACCAAATTCCCCAAGGCCCACGACTTGGGGTAGAGGGAGAGGAAGAGGAAGAGGCCAGGAGCCACCTGCAATGCTGCCCACTGCTACCGCCCCGGCTACTATGACCTCAAGACCTCCCAACATTATCTGGAATGAAAACCGAGTCAGGAAGCTGGTTACTTGGATCGTTGATCGTCCCGCTGACAGGCATATCCTGTATAACGACCGGAATCAATCTGGATCTGCCCCTCCTCTCTCAAATGAGCGTCCTTCTGGAAAACAGAAAAAGGATATCCACGCTGCCATTGCCAAACATATATTTGAAGGTGAAGATCCTGAATATTCAAACAATCCTAGTTGTTATGCGAAATCTGTGAGCAATCGGCTCATCGTGTACGTCCACACTCACACTACACTTGCCTATCCTGATTTTTTAATTGAATCTAGCTTAAAGACCGACTATCGGAAGTCGCTTGGGAAGTTTAAACAAACCAGAGCAGGTGTCGACCCAAATGGTACTGCAAAGAACCTCCACCATACGTCCTGTTGTTTCTATTCCTTGCTTGTGTTACGAACCCCCAATAGAGGAAATCAAACACAAATTTCCCTACTTTGATGAGCTCGACCAAATTTGGCGGGGCATCCCAGGATTCGATAGCGACCTTATTTCGTCTGATCCGGCCATTGACCATTCACAAGGCATGCTATCTCTTATGTGAACCAAGAATACTTCTAGTGTCCAAGTCGAGGAGGAGGGCCTTAACAACAGCGCACTCGATGATCTTGACGATGAACATGACAATCTTGACGGACTCAGAGAGATCAAGGAAGGAGACCCCGGCGCTGAATCTGTTGATATGCAGGTTGATGACGCTGGCTGGCAAGCAGGTTCATTTTTTGATCTAGACGATGACCCAATGGTCCTGGACGATGCCGATTTCCCATCTTTTGCTGTGGTGCCCAGTAACCAGGTGAGTATGAACCACATTAGATGCTGTTTCGACTGTAACCAAATTTCCTAGATGCGCTCGAGTATTTCTTCTTCTACCATCATTCCAGCGGCTGGTATTTTTGGTACACCACGGTCGGGGATCTCAGTCAAGGCTGCCGGGAAGATGAGAACACCATCTTTGGACAGTTGGTCATCTCTTCGTCAACAGCAGATCCCCTACGCACGCCCCCCACACTCCATTCGGTCCTCTGGTAGTCTTCCCACCACATCGGCATCTTCACTGCCAGTGCCAGGTCCCAGTCATGGTGCCAGTGGCTCTTCTGCACGAAAGGCTAGCTCAGCCTCTGCTCGTATCAAGAATGAACTCCAAGAGAAGCTCAGTGAGTTCACACGGGAGAGCGAGAGCCGCACAGAGAAGGACGATCAACACACCCGTCGTTATGTGGCCCGTCTGAATTACGCCGTTCGCGACAAGGAGCTAGAAATGCAACGCCAGCAACTGGCAGCAGAAAATGCCAATGCTGACCTTGTCCATCGCCGGGAACTAGATCGTGTGGAGAAGGATATTGAACTCAAGCATGCCAAAGAAAGTTGCATTGTGCGGCAGGTAGAAATGTTACAGCTCCAGATCCGATTGGAGGAGATGCAGAAGAAGGGTCCCTCCTTGGACATGCCCCCACTATGACTTCTCTCGCAAATGTCCCGTCCCCTCCCCTCCAGGCCCCACATTTTTTTCATCATCTATTGCCTGGTTCACCCCTCACAACCACCACTGATAACTTATTGCCGCTGCCGATCACCCATTGTCATTGCTGCCGCTGCCAGTTCCTCGTTGCCATCGTTGCCGCTCCCTCCAAACTATGAACCTCGCGCATCGTCCCCCTTTTCTCCTTTCTTTTTCTCGTACATAATCCAATTCTTTCCATGTTGTACGCCACC
Source organism: Boletus patriciae (assembly GCA_038093075.1). Taxonomy (NCBI): domain Eukaryota; kingdom Fungi; phylum Basidiomycota; class Agaricomycetes; order Boletales; family Boletaceae; genus Boletus; species Boletus patriciae. The sequence continues at coordinate 15,786 of JBBPRK010000973.1, forward strand.
AATGGATGTACTTTCTACTAAACCTGTCTTAGGTGCTCAAACAGGCTCGTCATCAGCTCCATACGAAAGACTTGCCCTGGTGTTCCATCGGGTACTTCCACCACAACAGGTGCCATCGGATGACATGGCTCTGCTCCTTCTCGCCTAGCCCAACCTATCGTCTTCTCGACCCCCAACGCATCTTCAAAGTCTATTACCATGTTGTGTAGGATCATGCAGCACTGTAGCCAGTGCATGGCAATTTT
>JBBPRK010000974.1:0-16029 GCA_038093075.1 Boletus patriciae
AACAATATTTTAAATTTTCTGTTAACTTTATGATTCCCTTAAATTTATTGTTTTCTTTGACATTTTCGTGGTCATGATATGTTGCACAAAAGTACATATTTCATTAAACATTTTCCTAACAATAGCAATCTAAAATTTTTAGGCATGAAAAATGGGAAGAAAAATTTCATATTATTGTTTACTATTTTCAATATACTTTAAACGTTGTGAAAATGTCATAATCCCCGGTGTGTCAACCGAGTCCACGACTGGGAATGCCGCTGACTTTGACACGCTCAGGTTCACACCTATTCCGATTTCTCTGTCACGCCTCCGTCTGCTTGTTGGACGCACAGCACCCGCACTCCTCGGAGCACTTCACTCTGGAGGTCAATTCTACACTGGCACTAATGTTATTGCTTGACTTCACCTAAGTCCACTGACTGTATCAGACAGCTGATTGGAGGACGACTAACCGAATAGGCTACACTGCTTTTCAGGGATGCACCACGAGGCGCTCCTAGTTGGTAAACTTGGCGAGGTCAAGGACAACCACCATCGCTCGTGATACTACCAACCTGTCCCAGGCCGCTGGCAATGCTGACTTCAAGGAGCTCACGTCTGTTTCGATTTCTGCTGTCACTTGTCATTCGCCTGCACCTGTCCGCTGGCCACATACCAGTCGTGCTTCGATCATGGTCTGCTGCACTTTGGCGCTCAATTCTAACCTATGCACGTCGCAGAGGCCAGTCCTGGATTCGGCTGCATGCAAACGATCTCCCGGTGGTAGACAACGACCCCATGGGAGAAGGTCCACAAATTTTGGAACGTGCCACAGGGGTGGAGGAAGAGTGCAGCGGAACTCTTGCAGTGTTGCCTGTGCGGTGTACCGCTTGCTGGGAGGACGATGTATCGATTTACCAAGCTCTCACTTCAAGCCGTCAGCTAGAATTTGACCCACTCCCTGCGACTCCTGAAGGAGTGTCACAGCGTTATAAGCCCAGGACAGCGATGTAAGGGCACTTGTTTCAGCACCTCTCTTACTCTCTATTCACACTGGCCCTCAGTCAGGGTGCTGACTTTCAGCTTTACGTCCCGGCTGGGCAACAGTGCCTGTTGTCTGCGTGGGTTCACCTCCTTACAAGACTCGTCTACTCCTTGATAGCCCTCAACATAGACTACCGCCACTTCCAGATGGATGGAGACGACATGTTCATCCTGAAGGAGTTGTTCTCTTTTACCACGAAGGATTGGTACGTTTCTTTTCCACGTGCATTACACACCCGTTGCGAACGATTCAAAGCGTATATTCACAGAGAGCAACATCAGCGACCCCCAAAAAGAACAAGAAGTCCTTTGTTACGCCACGAAACTCATCCAGCAGGCGATCAAGACACACGGTGTTACCCTGGATGAGCTCACGGAAATTATTCTGAATGTGGACGATAGTCAACGTTGGCACTATTACTTTGTTGACCACACACACCGCCTTCTCTTCTGGTTGAAACCAAGGAGCATGAAGGATATCCATATCGACTTACCGGGGATCACTGAATATAGCCATATCCATATGTTTGATGGGCCATTATCTTCTTCTACTGACAACCATTTAGGGTATATGGTTGAATCACATTACTGGTGTGCATCCCCCGCTAGTCTTCCAGGTATGTCTGTACCTGCTGCGTTCTATTCCGGCACTGACCCTAACTCAAGCATATTGCATATGACATGGAATCGAGGTCGCATTGTGAATACTATCCCCACAATTGTATCCTTCCAAAACGAACCTTTGAAGACCTTAGAGGCATGCTCAATTATGCAAAGACCGGTACATCCCTTTTTTTAAAATATCTGCACCGTGTTCTTATTGAACCGTTAGACATGATGACTACTGATTCCTCCTCGAGCCCATTCGCACAAGATGAACTTGTTGTGATCCTGGACCTCGTCAACTCTCTGAAAGGTGGATCTTCTTATCCCGCACCCTTTCTTGACCTTGCTGACATTCAGTGAAGATGAGAATATTGCCGATCCATACAGTATTTGCAGAAGTTCAAGCCTACTGGGAAAGGCTCTGGAGATGGGCTCTCAGAGACAAATCCGGCAGCTAGAGATAAAATTAAGCGACACCTAAAAATCTCTGGAGACAAAAAAGCCCTGAGGGTTAAAGGTCCGAAATTGTCTCTGGAGAACATCCGGATGTACCCGACCGGCCTACGCGGTGTGTTGCGCGTCGTCCCTTGCCTCTGCCCCACGATGTCTACGACGTCGAGCATCCTTATAAGCATGACGTTGGGCGTTCCAGCCTCCCAGTTCCTTTCCCGCCATTCCCACTCACTCCGACACTTCGTTCCATCTCTTCAACGTTCGGACTCGGCCCATCGGCACTTATGCAGGATTGCCGCATCACGATGCGGCCCATTGACGTTTCAATGTTGGCATCTGCGCGAGCGAGTCAGTATTTTTACGTGCAGGTTCGGGTGTGTCCCGGTACTTAATCACTTCCCTCTTTCTCTGCTAACCTCACTCCTCTACCTACATCGTTGTCCAGACCTTTTCTGTGAGCGCTGTGAGGTGGGGAGGTTGTTCTTTGAACTCGTCTGGTAAGAGTACATTTTCTGTTCTTCCATTAAGTCTTACGATCATGTATTCAAGCCTGGTTTCTTGACTGCGGTCGAGAACGTCTGTCGTTTCGGTGAGCGCTGTGAGGCGAGGAGGTTGGTTCTTTGAATTCGTCTGGTAAGAGTACATTTTCCATTCTTCCATTAGGTCTCACAATCATGTATCCAAGTCTGGTTTCTTGACTGGTCGAGAACGTCTGCCGTTTGCTGGCCCTCGCCACCTATGCCAGACTGCGAGCAGCCAAACTGCTTGACTCAAGGGAACCGCCACCGCCACCGGGCCAATGCGCAATGTGGCAGAACGCCGAAACGTTGTGCGCCATGTTGTCGTGCGGACGGTGGCTGTTCTGAACACCCTGTCAAGGCATCACCTGTGCCGGCGCTTGACCTTCACTCGTCGGTGTTGGAATTTATTATTCCATATTTGGTACTACTTGATTACCTAATCATAGCTACATCGCAGTTTACTTTCCTTTAGTTATACTTCAGTGACATACTGAGTATTCTACAGGTACAGTTACATTCCTACTAATATTATAGTGACATACTGAGTATTCTACAGTCGGATCGCCAACTCGCCTCACAGCCAACCACCACCAGTTCATCAAGCACGGGTGTACCGCCGTCGATGCCTACTCATGAGGTCTCACGGATCCTCCCTGCCGCTCGTAGCTATGCCAGACCCATGAGCGAGGAATATGCACGAGGCTGGGCGAAAGCTCATCAACGTACCCAGCAGGCAGAGGAGATACTCAAGAATGACCAGCAGGTTGCTTCTGAGGTCGCAAAAACCATCACGGTCGTCTTTTGGGCAAAGGTATGCCGCTCATCGTCCCTCCGTGACTCCCACGTAAACTATTGCCATAGAGTAGTTCTCCTGCGCATCGTATGAACATCATAACTCCTCAACGAGGAACGCTCGTTCCCTTGAACCATGACGAGATCATGTCATTGATCAACGGCGACAGCATAGTTGTGTACAGGCATCATCCCCTTCAAGAATGGATGGTGCAGAAGTTGTCCATTCCTATCTCGGTATCCGGCTGTGGTCGGGTGCTTCTTCGTCTCCCTGATCTTCAGAATGATGATCTCCCTGGTCTCATCGAAGAGCTCTCACTCCAACTCCAATGTACGTCATTGCAAGCATCACCTCGCAAATGTAGTACCTCTGTCTACTCGTTGTCCGCGAAACTGCTCCCGCTTAGGCTCCCTCTCCCCCAACAACCTGATGCCTTACTTGCGTCATCGTTATTCATGAATGATCATGGTAGTTCTGATACCTCACCACTGTCTCGTACATTGGCATTGTCGCCTTTGTGCTCGCCAATGAAGCGCTCTCGCAGCGAAGCACGTGAGTGCCAAGTTCATACTCCGCCACCAAAACATCGCTGTGTCTCCAGCATCCCTATTGTGGCTGAGCAACGCCGCCGGCTTCCCTTTACAAAGCTCGTGGACATGGTCAGGCTTATGGAGCAACTCGCCAGTCTCAAGAAGACTGTGGAGGTCGAGCAACAATGGAGGCTCCTATATCCCAATGTGGATTTCGTCAAGAAGACATTTTACAAGCATCGGTTATACTATCAACGTGCTGTCCTTGGTAAACTTCTTCCTTTACAGATGCCTGAATCTCAGGTGGCGACTGATGATCGGCCATGGTCTGCCATTGTCGATGCCATGAGTTGTAAGTGCTCCGATATTCTTTTGTTCTTTCTGTCATTCACAATAACTACAGCTATCTCGGAGAATGTCTCGTCCACTATTGAGCATGGTGGGGATGTCCCTCTGTCCCTTCCAACAGAGCCTCCGAGGGATGTTGTGTCATCTGTATTCGAGGAGCCTTCGGTGATAGTTGATCTATCACAAGGGAGTTCAGCTTATGATGCAAGCCTTGCGACTGTAGTTTGTATAATTGTCGGAGTCTTGGTTGGTCTCACTGACGAAGTCTTAGACACACGAGAGTCCATTAAGTCTGGCTATCAACCTCTCATCATCACTGGGTTGGTTTAATCTTGACAAGTATGGGATGTTGGTTTGCACCTGGCTTGGCCAAGAAGTAACTCCATCTTTTATGTTTGATGGTGGAGTGATTCATGCAAGTCGAAAGGTAATCCATCGAGTGAGTGCACTTGTTGGTGGTTGATAATATCTAACCATGATGCTGTTTTCGAGGTTCGGGCAACATTCAATGAACAGATCTTTTTCTATGCAGTCAAAGACTACCTTCTCGAGGGCTGGTGGAGTCAACTTGATCACGAAGGGGCCCTTTGGTGTGAGGCTTCCCGACTGGCGAGAGCACAACTCTTTTGGTTGGAGTTTCAGGAACTTGCTATCATGCATGGTATTGACACACATAGTATGTTGTTCAGCCATTTATTGTATGTTGCTTACTGGTGTTGTAGACTTGACCTTTACACAGTCGTTTGTGATTCATGATTGTGGTCGAGCATGGGCTGCTCAAACGTGGCTGCAAGAGACAGCTGATATGCCAGTTCAGTTTCAAGATATGCTACAAGTTCAGCAATGTCTTGTAGCATTCTCGCATTTCATTTACATCAAGAGTGGTGGGACTCAAGTTCATTTCGGTTTTCAAAGTAGGTGCATCAGATTGTCTTGTGGTGTTTCATTTGCTAAATATTTCAAGTCATGAATACAGAGTCTGGTCTGGTCATCTATGATTGCCAGAGTCATTCTACTAGAAGTGAAGACTTTTTTTATGGTAATGAATATCAACAGGGAGTTGATGCTTTTGTTCATGCCCATGAATGTGCTGAATGCTGTCATTTGCTGTGTTTATCTACATAGAGCATTTACTTAATCTCTTGCTATGTTTTTGGAATTGAACATGATTTACATCTTGGTCTCACCACATCTTTAGAGTGATTGAATGTTGATATCTATCAGCAAATGACATGTTATCTTTGAACTAAGCAATGTTAGTTGGCATTATTTGAATTCTTCTTGACCCCTTGAGAAAAGGATGACTGCCCTGGTATTGTGGAGATGTTTTGGTAGTGGGCACCAATGGGAACTGGTGCTTTCAATGTTGCACTGGACATTGACATACTCAGGGATGCTATCTACCCAGTCTTGGTCTTTGGTATGCCCATACTATAAAATACTTGTCTATACACTCAACATGTCTTTCCAGTTTTCATTGGTCTCTTAGTAGAATCTGCCTTGTCTTCTAAAGCCCTCCCTGTACATTCTGCCAGTCAAACAGTCACATTCATGGTACAGTATTCAGTCCAGCCCATTCACTACCAGTCTAGTGGCCCCAAGTGACCTGCACCAAAAGAATTTGATCCAATATCATGGACTTAGTGTAGACATTGGACCTGAGTTTTAATATTTCATACCTTTTCTACGGTTCAACTGCTTAGATAATTTAGGGCTAGATAGCCCTTAGTGAAAGCTACATACTCATATTTTCTTTTCTGTTTTCTGGCCACAGGTTGTGGAGGAATTAAATAATCCTTTCAACTATGTCATTGTGTCTACAGCTGCACAGTAGAAGAATCAATGTAATATCTCTCTATATACAAGTCCCTAGCTAGCAACTGAAGACAAAGCTTGACAGCCTCCAAGCTGGCTATGGTTGTAGAAGTGCTAGATGATAAGCATCACCTGGTGATACAGTATGTCCTCTCATTGCTTCTATCCTACTCCACAGCATATCACCTGGTTGAGACAAGTCAGCCATGTTCTCACCACTCACCATCCGAGGTGAAAAAATTGCTGCAAGTTCTTGTTCCTGGGTACATCAAGCAACTGGAGGTGGAGCTCAATAACCTTCAAGCTGGCTATTGAAGAAGTGCCAAATAACAAGTGTCACTCCTATCCTACTCCACAGCATGTCACCTGCCAGTGGGTGAGGCATGTCAGTTGCACTCTCATTGTTCAAGGTGGTGAAGATGCTGCAAGTTTCTTGTTTCTGGGTATATTTCTTGGAGTACAGTGATGATCCATTGGTGTAAATACAAGAAAATCTGGACAAGGACAAGGCTTACATATTTGAGACACCATAGTATAAAAGTCAAGATAGTACAAGGGGATCAATAATAGAATTCCTGTTCCTGACCCATCACAAAGGGCTTCATTGTCCCAGTTCTAAGTCACCTCATGCATTTACTATCCTATGATAATATTGGATAGGGCCCACTTTGGCACCATCAAGGTGGAGCTCAACAACCTTCAAGCTGGCTATGGTCATGGAAGTGTCAGATGATGAGCATCACCTGGTAACATGTCCTTCCATCGCTCCTATTGAAACAACACAAAAACCCGTCAAGGGTGCACTAGGGAATCGAGGATCGGAGTGTACTGACCAGCGACTAGCAGTGATCAGGAGCGTTCAAGTGGAGTTAATGAGGTAGAAAACCAAGAGAACTAAACTGGAGTTCTCTGGCTGGGACTTGCACCCTTATATACTACTACATGGGTTTGTACATATTTGTATCGGATCTACCGATGACTGTTCTAGAATATTCCAGATCCTAGTAGCATGAGGTAGAAGCGTGCTTCAAGCACGGCCGTGGAATGGAGAGGAAGTAATGCATGAGGCAACCGCACGGCGGTGGCAGAATGGAAGGGAAGGAAAGAAGACATAGCCATGCACTGCACGGAGATGAAGGAGGTGAGGAGTGCATGCGGCATAATGTGAAAAGAAAAGAGAAACATAGGGACAGCATAGCTGTGTGAGTTAATCTGATAAGATAGAGAAAGAGAAAGAAAAGTGATTAAGTCCGTTGAAATGATGTTAGGCGTACTGAGCCGTAACACCTATCCTACTCCACAGCATGTCACCCCCCACTCCCATTCACCACTTGTCACTGCCACCCTTCACCTCTTTCACATCATATGTACTTCACACTTGTTTGCCACTGTTGACCTCTTTTGTCACATTTCTGTGCAATACCTCCACATCCCCATTACTCACACCTACAGTGGCTATGATCTCCTGCTGCTCCTATCATACTCCACAGCATTCCCTTTTAAATTGGGCCTCTAATTCTGCCACTTATACTTATTGCAAGCAGTTCATTGTGTAAACTTGGTTGAAATTAATGATAACTTGATTTGCTCGTACACTTGTGCTACTTTCCAACTTATAAATGTCAGATCAGCAGATTATTTTCAGGCTTGGTGTGCTTAGAGCCACTTGCATATATACTTATGGTGCTTATGAGGTGTCATGAGTGTCATCAAGTGTCTGTAAGCAATGAGCAAATTTCCTGATGGGCTGCAAGGAGATATGTATGATTGAATGGGATTGAGATCATGGGGTACATGTAGTTCAACTGCAGGTTTATCAGTCCCTACTGTATTACCAATGTCAAGACACAACATGTTTCTAAGGGTCCATTTCAAGTGCAGATATTGAGACCATCCAAGGAGAGTGTCCAGAATATTGCAACTCTGATATAATGTAACGGTTGCGCCTTTTGATCATCTCATCAAGATAAAAATTATAGCGATGAACCCCCATTTCACGAAGAATAGCCTGGTAACCACCAAGCCAAACATTTGTTTGTTCACATATTGAAGTATTGAATCTCCACTTGCCATCTTGCACAAGTTCAGGAAATGCAGCTGGATTGCAGTGTCGTTGACAGTACAAGTCAGTTTCCTTGTGCTTTGAATTAAAATGAAAGACATCAACAGGAAGACCTGTATTTGAAAAATGTTTGTCTCCGATTGCCTCTTGATGGGCTCACAGCTTGCAATTGTTATCAAATATGAAGTACTCTGGAGTGGAAGCCTGAGTTGGAAACACAGCTTTGGCAAAGTCCTACAGATTCCAAATTTATCAGTTGACATCAACAACAATACATCACAAATGAAACAGTACATTGACTGCAGAGACTGCCTCAGAACCAAAGAAAGTAGCTCGAGAGAGAATTACACCACATGGCCGCATGATAAGCTGTTCATTATGTGTGCGATGACGGGCAAAGTTGGTTTTTTGTCGTCGATTACCTTCTTCAGGCTTTCCACCACAATCGACACTTTCAGCAAGATCATTACACTCCTGTGGTGAGACAGTGTCATCAGGAACCCTGATTCCTGCCTTATTAAGCTTCTTTCGAAGCTGAAAGAGTGCAGGCATTGGCCGAAAGTAGGCAGACTCCAGTCTTCGATGTTCAGCATTGCTACAAGTGCTGTAGCCTTCCTCACGATCCGCCAAGCAGTCCTCCACTGCACACTGCTTCTCCCGCTCGACATGCAGAGGGCAGTAGCGACACCGGTTGGTTTCAAGTGGCACCTTGCAGTCATGGACAGCACAGCACGGATGCCCAATTGTGTTCCCATCACATACCGCAGCCTGAATCTTCACTTACCCTCGACTTCAGCATTTTCCATGATTGTAAATCCAAAAACTTACTTACACTTCCGATCACCACTCTCGACAACGACATAGCACAAATCACAAGCATGCGGGTATGCCTCCTGACCAATACCCTCCATCTCCTTGTTCCTTTCCATCAATGCTACGTCGAGACGATCCTTCTGGTCAAAGTCATGCGGCAGAATGAGAAAGCCGCCCTGCTCGGCCTTATGCAACAGCAACGAGTAAATGAAAAACCCATTCAGCACGTCAGTGGACCGTAGAAGGGTGGGGTTCAAATTACGCGGTACGTCATCACCAGCAGAGGTTGCCGCAAAGGCTCGCTCGTTGTTGCGGATATACGCAAATGGGGTGCTCAGCCCGAGATTATAGATCCGTGCACAATTTAAACTAGACAGCCTGAACATAAGTTAGTATGACAACTGACGACGAGCTTCATTCGGACTTACCACCCGAAGGTCTTCGAGATGGCAAAGAATTCGAGTAGCTTGGAATCAAGAAAATAGTGTTGTGCGGCTTGGACGACAGCGGGAACACCACGATAGAACGTTCGAGTGCGGGCACCCGCATGAACATAGTATGTTGGATGATAAGGCGTATGACACTCTTTGAAACATCACAATCGTTAGCAATAAAACCTAGAGAACACGGGATACGTACTGCGGCAATATGTCGACGTTGAATGAATTGATAACGTGCCATGTTCGACGGTGAAACGGTTTGCACTGTATACGGCCGGTTCCGAAAGTGTCGCAATGGCGTCGTCCCTGCGATGATTGATACAGTATACATTTAGACAGACGCGGGTTGGTGGAAACAAGTCTCCGAAGGCTACAAGGGGAAGGTAGGTGAGACACGACGACGATACAAACGAATAAACCACAACTCACCTATCCCACTTCCATTTGCTGCGTCGTTAAATAACCTGACCTCATGAGCTCCGGGCGAGATATCGGACTGCAACCAAACCACATCCTTCACGATCTCCCAAAGACTTTGAACAACGACTGGTAAGCAACTCGTGGCGTTCGCGAGAAGTGAAACGATGGGATCTGGTAAGGAAAGTGGAGGAGCGCTGATGTCGGCGGTTCGATGCTTGATGAAAGGCAGGGCCATAACAGCCAGTCGAAGGAACGTATAGAGATTGGCAAAAGGGAGGGAATGGATGTCGGGGCATGAGAGGATCGTTGAGCTCAGCGACAGCAAGTCCATCGCGGTAAGGCGGTGAGGAAATGCAGGCGTTTGTACGAGTGGCTCGACGACAGTGCGGGAGTCTTTAAGTATCGGGCATGCAATTCGCTTAAGGGACTCGGGATCTTCCGCGTAGCGTCACTGTCTCTGGGACTTGTCTCTGGCCCCCAAAAGCGGGATCTCTGGTCTTGTCTCTCGGAGTCTCAAGGAACGTGCCACTGTCGTGACCCTCAGCGTCGAATGTTTCATTATCGTGCTGTTTCTGGTGATGGGCGTGAGGGTGAAATTACTGTACTCTACGAACGACGATGTGGATGCACCTACGGAAAACAACGCACCACTTCCAGGGTCGCAGCACGACATTGAACAGGGTTCGGGAAACTGATGTGTGCTGACACGCTCATGGATGTGATTCGCAAGAGGCTCGGAACTGGATACCACATTTTTACATTAACCGTATGCAACACACACTGATACCAATACATTTCTTACTCCAAGGTACGACAGGGAAGATACAGCGTGTCTCAACAGAACGACAGGTAGTGGACGAGTAGTTGATGATAGAAGTGCCTATATGTAGTAGACATCGACGTTGTGGTCCGGAACTTGAGGTAGGACTTTTAATGTGTTCCACCGCTATCGTTTGCACGGCCACAACAAATCCATGAGGGTACTGAAATGGCAACATTGACGGTGTACCACGATAGCCCAGCTTCTCGCTACAAGGACTATTGTGAGTCTCGGCTACCAGGTGCACAAAGTGGAGCCTCAAGGCCTCACCCCTACGTTGTTTTGCGCACCAGAAGGCTCAACTTTCGTTTCATCCGGGACATCGGAGGGACCAGCTTCCGAGTGAGGAGTGGTCCTGGGCGGTTGAGTTGGCTAGAAGAGTTATTGTGAGTACCAGCTGCCAAGCGCAAGCAATGGATCCTCACCTCTGCGTCGCTTTTCGCACCAGAAGGCTCGGCGTTCGTTCCATCCGGGACGTTGGAGCGACCAGCTTCCGAGTGCGGAGCGGTCTTGGGCGGCTTGTTCTCCTGCGAAGCACGATAAACAATGGTGTTCATAAACGGATAAGGCGCATGAACGAGCCTCTGGCATACCACCGTAAACTGTCCGCTGAGCCGAGTAATCAGATATCAATTCCCTGTATCGACGGAAGAGGGCACACTCACTGGTTGCCGCTTAGCGGGGGCCATTGTCGAAGGTTTCTCCTTTGGGGGTATCGCTTTCGTTTGTGTTGGGACACTGGACTGAGGGGGCGCCTCGGAGGGCGTTCGACGGGGCGTCCGATTGTGACCGCGTTTCGTCGTCACTCTTCTGAACCACTCCCCGATGGTTCGTCGATTCCGCGCAGATGACGTGGGGTTGTCAGAAGTTGGCTTCGGGTCAGGCATCTCGACAGACGGGATCATTGGTGGCCCTGGAGAGGAACGCGGTTTAGCGGGGGATGAGTCCGGTGGTGGTGCACCAGACTCGAGAGGATTTTCACGCGATTCTGGCGAGGGAGGCTCCAACGTACTGTTAACACGAGGTAAAAGAGACCTTATCACTACATACCTCGTCGTAGTTGAACAATGCACCGGGTGTGCTCTGGGGTAACTCGATCTGTTGCCACCATCAGTGAAGCGTCTTTGGCCAGTAACCGTGCTAATTCTTACCTCGAGCAGCGCATCGTCATCACCTTGGCTGCCAGTCGCTTGCTCCGGAGGATCGGGATGTGTTTCATCGGGTTGTTGGTCAACGACCTGCACATAAATTGGGATCAGCTCACCCCTCCACCAACAGGATGATCCCTGCTACCTCGGGAGAGTTTTTTTCATCGTCTTGACTAGGTCGATCTTGAGGCATTTCCGTGTCGGGTGATACCTGCGTTCCGTATGTCAACCTCAAGAAAACCTGTATCACGAAGACTGGGTACTCACGTTTTTGGTCTGAAAACAACAAGTAGGATGTTCGAAGCGCTGTCGACGACTGAAAGCTATGACCACTCACATTCTGGGTTTAGGGAAGACAAGGGTTTATAAAAAGTAGAGTGATAAACGAATGTTATTGGTCGCGCCAACATCGGGAATGTAGTGCTCACTATGATGGGGAGGTAGGATTCGGGCAAGATACCACTTAGATTCCAAATGGTAATTGTCCCATGGAGTCCCCCAGTTGCGAGATGAGTGCCATCGGGTGATAAGGCAATCGACTGTATCTTGACAACGTCTTCCAAGACGCCGCCTAGTTGAGTGTGAGTCGATGTGTCCCAAAACGAGACAGAATGATCAGCAAAGGAAGCAATAAATGTGTTGTTTGCAGACAGAGCAATAGATTGGACATCCCCACTGTCAGCTTGCCATTCGGCAATTTGGGATCCAGTGGATGCATCGAAAGACCTGATTCTGCCACCTTTGGATGTGACGAAGGGTTGACCGTCGGAAGGCCAGTGAATGCAGACCAGTCAGGCATCGGGTTGTCGATGGTGATGAGCTGGTCACCATTGTAGCTGTCGAAGATGTGGGTGGAGCGGTGGCAGGCAGTGGCGATGCGTCTGCCATCCGGGGAGAATTTGATTCCCCTGACAGCATGGTCGTGGGCCAACCAATCTCTCCCCAGTCGAGATGCTCCAGATGCTCGCTTTCTTGTTAATGCTCCCAGTCCCGGTGGCAAACCTGGTCGAGTCGGGTGAGACGTCGACTGCAGTCACAATTTCTCTGTCCTCCACCTCGACGACCTTTCTCTCCAGCTCTGCGTCCCACACGCTCGTCCCCTTCCTAGTCCCGCACACTATCCACTTGCTGTCCCTCGACACAGAAATGGCGCTCATGCCTATTCCCGTTTGCTTTCCTACCTCTTGACCATCTCCAAGTTGCCATCGTCGAATCCCACGGGTCGTCAGGGTGGAAAGCGACCGTGTATACCGTGCCATCACTTTCAACAACCACTCTTGGGTGGGCTTACTGAATTGTCAACATTGTACAATCACTGGGCCCGAGAACTGCTACGCACATCAGCATTGTAACACTCCACTTACCATAACTTATGTACATATTTGCCACTTTCGTTCACTTACGACACTTGTCAAGTGCCAAGTTATCATAAGGACCCTTTAAAGGAGCCACCGTAGTGATCTTTCACGTCACAAGGCACCTAGTGGGATAAGGAGCTAGCAAGTAGTGTACCAAGTATACTATTAGCATAACGAAAACAAAATACTAGCCTCCATTAACAGTAATTCACTAGTAGACGAGGTCCAAAGAGAGGGGGTGGGTGAACACGAGGCGGTTATGAAGCAATCTCGAATGCGTGATGGTCAGCAAACTTGTTGACGTAGAAGAGACGAAAGCTATCATATGAATGGTGTGGTTGAATATGGGAGGGTACAAAATGTTTGCCGTAGACGGGAATGTGATGTGCCGCCCGGTAGATGCTGTCGATATGGATTATGCTCATTTCGCGCTGGTGCCGCTGATCAAACTGTGGGCGCACCAACCACATTCCAGTGTCTTCATCTGGCTTGTCCCCGACACGATCGAACCAGTGTACTACGGCGCAGGGATAATAAGTGCCCTTGAAATGGAACGAGAAGAAAGCGAGGATGCGCACGACCTCTAGGCCGCTCATCGGGTCCGTCTCGGGGCGTGTGTTCACGAATGCACAGTCATAGTGCAGTTCATTGTTTCTCCAGAGAGGTATGGAGCGAATAAACTCCCGTCGCATGCCATGGATACCACTGACGTCGCTGGGTGCATAGAACAATGCGCTCGCCGAGTTGACTACCTTGATCTTGCCATCGTAGTAATGGTAGTCATGCTCTTGGTTATCGAGTGATTCATGGTCGCCGTCGTCCTGGTGTTGCTGTTCGAATAGGAACGAGGCCACCAACATGGTGATGTTTGGGATACGTAACTCGTCGCCGAGTTGACGCACGGTGCGCGCACGTTTGCGCTCTGTGGACACAGTTGAGGGTTGAGGTATGCGTTTGTGTGGAGCACACTTACGAACGGATTGTGCGAGGTGGACATGGGCCTCAACGGCCATGGGGTCGACATCAACAGGCACTGCAGCCTCTTCATCATCTTCATAGGATCCATTCGGGTCATCTTGGGATGCAGATGGAAGTGATTGCTGGGTGTCACCTCCAACTTAGGAGCTGGCATGTCAACAGTGTGCGCATGAACTCCAAACCGAGCCCACTTACCCGCTCCGCTTGTCTCTTGGTTTTCAGTGTTGGGGGGGGGAGTGTCAATCAAAATGTGCGAGTTGAGCATCCCCCGCGCAGCAAAGTCACTGCGCGCGGCAGCTAATTTATCGAGCCGTTGATTTGTTAGTAGCATTTGTCCAAGCGGCTCGTTTCGGTTGGACCGCCGATAGGGCTCTTTAACGGCCTTGATATGTTTCGATTCTGTTATTGAAGAACATAAGCTGTTCGGTGCGCCAAACAGCTGTATCATGTCAGTGTAATGCTTCATAGAGTGTTGCCGTGGTAGTGAGAACGTATTGACCACGTTGGCGTCCTTGAAAATTTGGCGGTACTGGTAGAAACGATGGAGCGCGTTTCGAATATGATCGAGAGTTTTTTCGTTGATGACATTCTGCCGCACGAGATAACAGAATTCAAGAAAGGCACGGAGCGTGCGTACCATCTCAGAGGGGACGTGGCCATCGATCGCAGGCAAATATACCTGTAGATTGTCTTTAGTGGTGCGCCAGAACACGAGGGAGATAGGTTGTATACCTTCATTAGCGCTTTCGAGTCGTTTCCCGTCCACTGCTTGAAGTTGCGCCCTTGAGGGAAGCGGCGCAGCCCCGCGAAGGATGCGACCGCAGCAATCCTAGCTCAAGCTTGTGAACTACGATAGCCGCCTCGTAAAGATTCTTACTTACCTCCGATCGATGTCATCAAGGACTACCTGAGCATGTCCATTTTTGTCTCGCTCGTTGATGAATTTCTCGATCCACTCAACGAGATGATCCTTAAATGCTCCTTTGATTAGCTGGTGTAAGAGGTCAGGTGCGAGGAGGATGTATATGTCCGCGCGAGGGAAATCATTCGTAAAGGGCTGGGTGTATGAGTTAACGAGGTGATGCGACTCCGAGATCGGCGAAAAGTGTTACCACGAGATCACCGACTATGCCGTATTCATCCCACAATACACCCAAGTCTATTTCTTCGACGAGTAAGTTGGTATGTTCTTGGCAACGGTAGAGTGCCTCTGAATCGAGGTCTTTGTTCCTCGCCATGCATCTAAGTTCATAGTGAATAATACGGCAATATAATCTGCATGCACGTACTCACTTTGGACACCAGTTGCGCATGATGCATGATAGCAGCACTTGCTCTTCGTAGTCTGCAATGTAGGGTCCAAGTGTGAAGACCGCGCGCCGAAAGTGGCCATCAGCGAATCATAAGACCTTCCATTTCGACATGTATGGCCTCAACCGCTCGAGTATCTTGGATAATGATCGATGAAATAGCTGGCGACGGAATTTACGAAACGCTGGTGTCGCAGCATGTGCCTTCGTAGCTAGATAAACGAGGTCAAACTTGAAAAAAGGACATTGGTTCTCACGACTTACTTTTTGGCATGGCCAGGAAGGCGATTAGCTTGACGCCGTTCTTATGTGCGCGACGTGCCGTATTGTGCAGGTTACCGACAGAGAGGTATAGGGGGTAATAGTCATGCTGGCCAGTTGCAATCGACACGGTCGTCTTATCTGATCCCAGAATAATGGGAATCATTAGTGCCCCGTGCGTTGTAGGGTCACAAGCAATGGTTTCCTGCACAATCCTTAGCTACAAAGTGTACATTATCAGACGAGAACTTACCGCCTCCTTCCATGCCCAGTTACCTGACATGAAGTCTTGCCAGCGACGAGCATTTGTTGCCGACTCGTATTCCC
>JBBPRK010000975.1:0-15983 GCA_038093075.1 Boletus patriciae
ACAACGCGCGGCTCGTTTACATCGCTTGAGTCCGAGTCAGAGTCCAACTGACCCTCCCAGACCGTCGTCCCTCGACTACACAGGCTGTCAGATATATCGAGGACACTCCTCAGCCAGATCTTGAGGCGATTACCGTGCTTGTCGATAATCTCCACCCACTTTGGCCTCCTCCCTTCTCGGTCCCGCAAATATTGATCCTCATTCTCGATGTCTTGATCGTCTGAGGGCTCCTCGGTACGCTGTGACTGAGAGTTCATCACATCTGGGTTTTCCGACTGGGAGGTCTGGTCATCCGTTGACCTAGAATCCAGCGACTGAGACTCCTCGGAATCTGACTGTGGCTCCTCTGAGTCGCCATGCTCCGATTCATCAGCATCCAGGTCTGAGGCCTGGTTCATCCTATCCCACCTGATGGATGAATCAAATCCGATGGTTGTGTAGTCCACAAAGGATGCGCCAATGAGAATGTGAAGGAACTGGAGTGGAGAAGTGTTGATGTCAAAGGGGCAGATTGATATGGAACCACCACGATGGAAAATCGTTAGATAAATGAGTGATCCGAGAACCCGAATACTTGAGACAGAATGGCGGCCGTCCTGTGCGCCCAGCAGACACGATGCTTTCCCGGCGATTTCTATGAATGATTCTTTTTCCCTCTTGGAGTTGGAGTGATTCTTGACCTCACAGAACGTCACGACCTGTTCCCAGGACCAATTGCTGATGCCGTTGGGGGTTCGAAAATAGCAGGTAATATCAGGTTTTCTTGCTGCATATGCACCATCCAATGGTTTGGTTGCAGATTTAGCATCCCATTCGCTACGGTGGGCGATTCAGAAAACAACTCATTGGGGGCTTATCCTGGGTAAACAAAGTTTTGAACTCACAAACACGATATACCATATGCTCCATGTACAGCAACATGCACTCTGTTGAAGAACTTTGCGAGCTGCACTTCACGATCCAAGCTTCTCTTTTGGTTGACTGCAGGATAATGAGTCCACTTTTGATGCTTCCCCTTTGTAGCGCTGCTGTAGTGGCCCTGGGTTACCAGAACGTCCAATAAATCGGCCAGTGTCTTGTTATTTGGGAGTAGAAGGTGCTGCAGGTAGATATAATTCAGAAATACAATGCTATCTTCCTGTTGACTGAGCCACACGGTGGTCTTCCAGGTGTCGTTCTTGACCAACCGGTCCATCGTTGGACGGTGCCAGTCCGTTTTGCATTTGAGTGGTCGGGGTATAGTCGGTAGCTGCTTTTCAGTGACCTTTCTCATTCAAATGGTCTTTGCAGCGAGATACTCACAGTCGCCAAGTTGTAAGGGGTAGCTTGTGTGGTGATTCGCTACAGGAAACATACCAAAATTTCAGTTAGATGTGTTTAGTAATACTGATTACTCACTCGAGTCTTACTACTCTCACGTGCCAGTGTGCATGGGTTCGCGGAAGGACCAGGATCCATGTTTGATGAGTGAAATGGGAGGAAAGCTGGCAAGACTGATAATCGGATGGATCGATGGTTGACGGATAAAATACACGAGGACTATTACATGTAATACCAAGTCGAGCACTGTATAGTAAAAATCTACATCATGATGGGAGATAACGCATAATAGAATTCTTTCGACCAGTACTTGTTGAGCCAGAATTTGGTGCTTAGCTCATGACTGCTCAACTTATTCAATCGTGCATGTGCCTCGGCGCCAAAATGAGGAATCAAATGAGCAGGAGAACGAACAAATGTCATCGGAATCACCTCTCCAATACGGTCCCTATTCGCCCTTACCGCTCGCTTGAGAAGGTGCATCCCGGTCACCTTGCTCACACTTCCAGCATTGAAGCGTTGAACGTACGCAGCGAAAAAATCACAGTGTAGGGGTCAGAATATAATCCGGAGTTGAACAGCGACATGACCAACTAATCCGCTCTTCAGCCAGTTGCTCTCGGGTTGGGTGCTGACAATCACCAAATCGTATTGACCATGGGGATTTGTGACTGATGGAGGAGTCGCACGAAGTGTCTGGGGTGGTTCCAGATCCCTATTGTGATATGACATCTGCTGCACGCGTACACTGTGCCAAATTTGAAGCTTGATGTTATCCGGGGGTGCTGCGCTGCCGTTTTGTTGTGCGAGGAAAGTGGAAACAGCGGGAATGAGGTCGGGTAGCCTATATTGCACAGCAGCCTCGGCAAGAGTGAGCCACAACGAGGGCTTGATCGCAACGTGGAACGCGGTAGTCGAGGTGGCGAACGTGTGGAAAGGTCTTGGAGCAGTGGGAGCGGATCCTTCCAGAAGAGCAAGTGAGGCAGAGAAGTAGTCTATGATGGGGCGTGTTGGAGCGACATACTCAGAGATAGAGAGCTTTTCTGTGTCAGGCTTGTGATCCTCCCCATAATCCCCGGAAAGACCTTCATCTACTGATGGATCCAGATGGCGCCACTCCTCAGTGTACATTGCTAGGTCAAATCTAAAACATTTCTTCAACCTGTCAAGGTGGTGGGGGATCTGATTGTAGTAATTCTGATTGTTGCCCACGCGGGCCGGCACCTTGATTTCGTCGATGTGCGCATGTTCCGTGACATCAGCGGTCCATTGCATCGGGGCTCCGGATTGACGGATACCGGGGACCACACTCTGAAGCAGTTCAAGCTTTGGAATCTCCCAGTTGGTTCGTGCGCCATGGCAGATGATGGCGTCTTTGTGGTCATGGAATTCCTGAAGTGACTGGGCAACGTGATTGATGAAACGTGCAGTGAATGTAGGAGCTTGC
The DNA here is from genome assembly GCA_038093075.1 of Boletus patriciae. Classification (NCBI taxonomy): domain Eukaryota; kingdom Fungi; phylum Basidiomycota; class Agaricomycetes; order Boletales; family Boletaceae; genus Boletus; species Boletus patriciae. The sequence goes on from JBBPRK010000975.1 coordinate 2,768, forward strand.
ACGAGGTAACAGAAGTCGAGAAGTGCACGGATGGCAATAAGGAATCTCTGAGGGACACCACCAGCTACAATGCCGATGATGTAGCGCTGTACAGCACGGTGATCGCGGCCAGTAACCTGCTTTAACCTGGATATACCTTCATCAAACACCCAGTATCCCACAGGGGTCTGGATAATGGAAAAGCGGAAGTCTAGCTCCGCAGCGCTGAGCGCCAAGATGCACCATTTGACGTCGTGGTCCCAGGCGAATCGATGAAAATGGTGTAGTGGTTCAATGGTAATAAAGTAGCAAGGGTCCGATAGCAGCCAGTCCATCCAAACCGGCTCAACGACACCATTTAAACCCAAGGATTTGATGACCTTGAGGAAGTTCTTGTAATCCTTTGGTGAATACTTCGAACAGGCAGAGCGAATTGCTAAGAGAGTTTCCTCTGCAGTACGAGGAGGGTGTCCATGTGGATCGCCAAAGTTTTTGGACATAGCGGTGGTGACCGGCGATGCTTTTGGACCCGTGGCTGCTATTAGACACTCCTCAGGAGTGTCCGCGATCCATGAAGCTAACGGAGTAAAGCAATAGCGAAGATTTCCGATGGGGTCACTCATCATGACCCCTACTTCCACAGCAACCTTCAATGGTGAGAGGACAATATTGAGGGCCTGGTGGAATAGACGATCTTGCAGTAGGCTGCGAACACGGGTAGTTTGGGAGCAAAGCGAGCAGGAGATATGCATGGAGAGACATTTTGCTGCGGATGTTTGCGTCGATGTTGGCGAGGCTGATGAGAACTGGATGAGCGACGCGGTTACCACTCATGACGGAGATATTCATCTTGTCCAATGATAAGACCACTCCGAGGAGAGTAGCGCCTGGTGGTAATGCCTCCTAGGACAGCGTCAATCACAGCATCCCCAAAGTGCATAGATAATATTACCTGAATATTCCAAGTGCAATCTCCACTTAACCACTCATCGTAGACTCGACAGACCCTCGCAGCACAGGTCCAAACCTTCCTAGGGACAAATGAAATATGAGATGCGAAAAGCGGGTGGCTGAGAAGAGCTTGAAGACAGTCGATTGGATTGCAGTAGAAGAGACGAAGCGGCTGCTTGACGGGATACTCAGGCTGCAGAGTTTCGCATACCCACTTCAGCCCTGATGGAAGTACTTTGGCCCGTGCTCTGAGCTCCTTCACAGAGCGAAAGGATAGCGAAGCACATTTGATCTGTAGTGGATCAGAGAACGAACTAAGCTGAAAGTTGTTGCTTACGATGTCAAGCGACAGGAGACTGTTGATGGCCGCCATGCTGAGATGAGAACATAACAGCCAGGATGCAAGCCCACTCCTGCTTCGACACCCAAGGATAGTAAACATTTTCACATCTTTACTCCGTGTACTGATTGGCCCAGAAATTGCCCATAAAGGTCTTACCACCGGGGAACATTTCCCCGCACCCCTCGAATGTTTCCACGAATCGTCCCGGGCCGAGCTGTTCGATGTCAGGTCGAGAAGGTACAGAGACAGCTGGGTCACCAGGGCCATCCATTTCAATGTCTCCATATTCTTCATATGACTCTGAGTCAGCGAGTCCGGGATCACGTTCTTCCTGCTGAAGTTGAGCCATATTGTAAGAGTGAGGAGCCTCCACAGCGATACCGTCAATAGGGTTGTCATACTCGCCAAATAGAGGTAAGCTTCCATAGCAGGGACCAGTGGGCTGGTTCATATGCTGAAGAACGTTGGTCACTGTACAGAACTTCTTACCGCAGCGAGGGCAACTGATGGTCTTGGGCCGTCCACAGGTGATTTTGGCTCGAGGCATGGCCATTTGCGAGCGGAGCAGTAAGCCTGACTCGGAGGGACTCGGAGTGCACTTGAAGGAAAGGTAGGTACTACTAGTAGTACTAGTCGAGGCAAAACTTTGATTCGGACCCCAAACCCTAAAACACTTACAACATATACATGACATCATACACATGTATCATCATGCCACAGGACTCCTTTCCCACCACACCTGGATCTCCTCTCCTTTCCCTTTCCCTCCCCCATCCCATCCCCATCACCATTCCCAAACACATGATTTTTAACTCGGTCCCATCACAATCTCGCCCACCGACCCCCAGTGGCAATGCACTGGCAGCTACGACTACTAGGCCAGAATCACATGAACTTGAATGTCTTGAGTACAAGTCAGATGAACGATTTCAGCTCACTCCGCGCATGGAGCTCCATGAAAATACGATTGCTCCAGTATACAAGCAATCTCACTCCAATCTCCAGTTCGAGCCGTGTAGTGGCTCTCATGCCAATGGAGACTCAGAGCCACCTTACAATGCGGAAGGTGACTACCACTACGATTCTTTTGGCGGACCAGTTGTGAGTACTATATGCATAGACCCGAATGAACTCCACTAACACACAGCATATCAGGCATCTAATTTCGGAATATCGACCTCCGGCTTGCATCTCGGTTTTGTCGTTCCTCCTCCACACAGCAGTACGGAGGCCTACTTGCTTTTAGAGGCCACGCGGAGTGACAGCACGATCTCTCACATGCGGAAGGATCTTGCCTACAAGGTCATTCATCAGAATACCATTACTTTACAGCTCAATCGACTATTCTTTGACAACTCCCAAAATGACTTGTGTGCTGCGGATGAATTCGTCGGCCACATCCACCTATCTCTTCGACGAAGTGGCTACTCGACTGTTCACGAACACGCAATCTGAGAAGCACATTCACTGTGCCACAGGTCGAGAGGTATGTGTTCAAGTTTTTTTTTCCTCTTGTTCCTCCGACATTCATGTGCGGCGGTCGCATTACAGTGCCCGAACCATCCGCCCTCGACGTAATATTAGATTAGTTGGACTTCAACTTCAAGTTGAATTTGTTACTATATGCACATATGAGTCTTAGCTACATACTGGCGTCCCGGGCTGTCGCAGGCTGCGATATCCTGTATCACATTGTGCCAGACTGGGACTCGGCTAAATCATGTGAGAAACTGGAGTCTCAGCTATGGAAAAGTGCTAGTTTGCTGATGTTAGCTGCGCTGTCCGCTGCTGTGCGGGCCTCTTTGTCTGCCTTTTCGTTACCTATTATACCTGTGTGTCCTGGCGCCCAGCTGATGCAGATATCTTTGCAAGTGATGTCGTGGTTGCGGTAGATGCCGAGAAGTAGCCTGCGAAGTTTTTCTAGGATGTAGTGACCTGGCTTGGATTTTGGGCGCTGACCGGAGATGATGGTTGCTTGGTTGTCCATGAATATGTTTATGGGCAGGGTGATTTCTGGTGTGGAGTGGATTAGCTTAGCAGTGAGAATGAGCCCTACCGCCTCTGCTTCGAAAACCGTGTGGTCGTCCAATGATCCAAGGTGGTAGTGTAGGGCATACGACACCTTAAGAGAGCAGGCCATCATCATTGTTAGATTCAACCCAAAGGGCACACTCAAAGTGAATGGCTTTCTGAGGGAAGCAATAACTATTTCAAGACTGAGGAGTACACACGAGAACAGACTACTTATATACTACTATACATGAGGTATTCGCGAGGTATGACGTAGTGTGATGTCATAAGGTCTGGAATGTTCTAGATAGTGATTCATGTGAAAGAGAAAAGAAATGAAGTCATAACAATCGTCATCATCAAATGGCTCCTTGACCTCACCCAAAGTAGACTCGGAACAGATATGCTCATCATCCGCGAGGTTGTTGCAGTGGAATTGCTCTAGACGCCACGAAAGCAACATTTACAGTTCTGCATCTCATGTTCCTGATCTCTCCAACAAGACTCCCAATCCATGCAGGATCGACTGGATGTTCTTATATAATGCTCAACTTTGGAGTGTATCAGCTTGAAGGAGATATATGCATCCGTCCTCACACTATCTCACCCTCACAAACTCGCCATATGTTTGCCAGCTCCCCATTGAGATATTCTTAACAGCCAAACTACCCTTAGGGAGCCACTTCACGGCCGTGTATTCACGCGTCGTGGATACCTATCTCCTTGTTGACAGGGAAGCGGAAACATCCATCAAATATTTTGCCCTCCAGCTCTTTACCGTCCCATCAGTCGCAAGTCATATTGTGCGGTACCATGATCTTGTCATGTGTTTGCTCGATATCATCATCAACTTCTTCACGAACTAATTGTCAACAAATGTATACTCAACACTCCGGCAAATGATTCTGAGGTCGCAGAACTGGATGTGGATAGTTTCCCGTTCAAGTCCAAGCATTTCATGCCAGTCTTCAGTGACCTTTGGTAGCTTTGCCACAATGAACCCATCCAACAACCCATCGCCAGGAATCCTTCTTTCATTCGCAAGTTCACCAAGATGTGCCAACTCTTCATGTGTGTCCATCCAAATAAACGTGCGGCCACCAATCATGTTGAGTATGAGATGGACGCTTGGATAAGTGTATTCAATGTCACGCTCTCTCTATTGCACATCATCGAGGTTTACGGAGAAGCCTTCAGTTGGGCGACGCCCTCACAATTCATCAATGCCATCTCCATAGTCGTTGGAGATGTTCTCCCAGTATGCACGTTGACAAATGACAAGCTCGACAAGAACAAGCTCTCAAAGCTGGCATGCCATGATGTTCTCTTTGGGGATGTCAAATATTTGATCGTGGAGGTTGATGTCTTAGAGGGCTGGGTCAGCTTCCACCACTCATTGCACTGGCTTTGGCAGAGTTGTTGAAGAATGTTGGCATTCTTTTGGAGGAGTCACTGAGCTGAGTGGGTGTTGCAAGTGTTTGTTCATGCGAATTGCGGCGGAGGACACTATTCTTACTCTGATCGATTTCCCTTTGCGAGGTAAGCTCCACAATGTCCTTATGCTGGCCGGGACTTTAATCTTGTTTCATAGTACTCACGATGGTTGCCCAGATTTGCTCTGGTCCGTGGGTCTGCAGTGGCTTTCTGACATGTGGTCAGTTGTTGCATTACCGCAATTTCATGGAGCTCTGTTCACACCCCTCATCATCTCGACCCAATAGCTGCTTTATTCTCCTCCAATTCTTCCGCGGGGCAGTGGTCCATCCGACCTACGAGGGCCTTCAGCTGTCCAGCATGGTCAAGGAGGTATGGTATGTCATAATCACACCACTTGACTGAAAAGGGCAATGCGACCAAGTCGCCACCCCTGGTCTGCGAGATCATCCATGCACTTGCAGCTGGACTGTGCACTTATACCGACCTCGTGAAGCCTGTTTCCGAGCACATGGCAAACAACATCTGTTTCAAACACGTCCTTCGGCAAGTTGCCAACTTTAGAGCGCCAGAAGTGACTAGTGATGTACTGTACATGGCCTGGCCTGAAGCCCCAGGCTGAGCCGAGCCGAGCTGACTTAGACCAAGCCGGGCTGGGCCCTGTTGGGGGCTTCATAGGGCCTGCGGCCCGGCCTCAGGTTTGGAAAGCCGGAGCCGGGCTTTTGAAGCCCCAGCCTGGGCCCCTATCTTCGGTAGTGCTTGGCGACGGCATGACACGCACAAGTTGCGCGTCGTGCTGTTATTTTTCTCGCCCTCAACCTCAACCTCCCTCGCTATCTCACCCACCCAGGACCACCCTCGTCCTCACTATCTCGCCTGGGCCGTCTCACTCTCTCGCCCTCATCTCGCCCTCACCCACCTCGGACCTCAGACGACACACGACAATGACACCGATGACAGCGCCACCTCTCCTCGCCGTCACCCACCTCAGACTTCAGATGATGCACAATAACAACAACAACAATGACAGCGCCGCCTCGCCTCGCCACACAACGATGATGACAGTGCCACCTCGCCTCACCCTCGCCCACTTCAGACGACACACAACAACAACAACAACAACAACAGCACCGTTTCGCCCTCGCCTCGCCCTCACCCACCTTGGACTTCAGACAACACACAATGATGACCACGACAACGACAACGCCGCCTCGCCTTGCCCTCTCCTTGCCCTCATCCAGCTCGGACTTCAGATGACACACGGCAACAATGACAACAACGACAGCGCCGCCTTGCCTTGCCCTCACCCACCTTGGACCTCACACAACACACGACAACGACAGCGCCACCTCGCCTCGTCCTCACCCACTCCGTCTGTCCCTCCACATGTGATGACAACGGCGGCGCTGCCTCGCCTCACCCTCACCCACCTCGGACATCCATGTGCGACGAAGACGACAGCGCCACTGTCCTCGCCCACTTTGTCCTCGCCTCGTCCTCACCCACTTCATCCCTCCACACACATGGCAATGACGGTGTTCGCCCACACTTCGTCCTTATTGACCTCATTCCAAACATGAATGCGAACAAATGTGAGCACGAACAGTTGCCGTTCGCATTCGTATTTGTTCGCGTTTGTGTTTGCCTCCACCCCTCAACCTCACCTCCATTGGCACTGTGACCCACAGGTAGGGTCCGATTTTTTTAAATGATATTTGGTCGAGACTCGAGACCAGCCTCTGACTAGTAGTAAAGCCCCGGCCTAAGCCAAGCCAAGCCCTGAGCCAAGCTGGGCCCTATGCTAGGGCCCGGCTCAGGTTTTGGTCAGGCCCGAGCCCTAACAAGCCGAGCCAGGGCCCCAGCTTTCAGGCCGGGCTGGGCTGTGTACATCACTAGAAGTGACCACAGAGCTTGCAGACCTCACAGCAGGTCACATACTGCTGATGTACGTGCACCCTCTGCATCGTCAGGCAGTTCTTCTGGTCTGCGGATCGACATGCATTGCTGCCATCAACCATGCCTCCCCCACGCTCTCTCGACGTCATCGTCTCACTTCGACTACGGAATAATTGCTTATGTAAGGAACAGAGCATAGGAGGGATTCTCTGGTTTGGGTGAGGAGCAAGAGTAATCCGAACAAGGATTTAAGACTGTGACCACTTCCATGACTCATTGTTATGAGCCTTCATATTTGGATAGAGATAGATAGACAAAGGGTACTTAGATATTTAATTTGACCAACAGTTCACTGGCTGCACCACACTCAACAAAACTGTTGAGCAAGATTTTCGCCAATGGCAATCAGCACTTCCTGTAGGAATTACTTACGAGGACTACCGTGAGAGGATAGATTACATAAGCACGCACCATTTTCGTGCTGGTAGTTAGCCTTACACCTCAGCTGGTTTCCCAACCACTGAGGTGAGCATTCTTTATTCTAGAGCTACCTATTGTAGTACTGACTTATTTACAGTACTTACATATTCAATAGGTAAGCTCAGCTGGTTTCCCAACCACTGAGTACTTACATATTCAATACTTCCGGGTCATCCCCCTCTCCTAGTTGGCACATGAACAGAGATGTGCAGATAGTCTTGAGATGGGAATCAGTATGGGAGAACAAGGAGAATGGATGCAGCGAATCTAGAGAATAAGGCGAGGTCCAGGCAAGTGCCAGGAGGATCTGCTGAAAAGTAAGTTGTGTGTTTTGCATGAATGGCAAGATGACTATAATACCTACTCAACAAGATGTTCCCACACAAACTTGACTGCTCATGAACCAAGGTTCCTGATCTGGTGGATCCATTGGTTGTCAGCATAGCATTTGAGCAAGGCAAGTTGCTGCTGGGGTTTGAATGGTGAGAGGAGGCTGGCTTGGAACATATCACAGATCTAAATGGCACCTTCAAAGTTGAGCAGGACTCGGAGCAGGGAGAGTTGTTTCGATGAATGCTTATACCCTGGGAGTAGGCTAGTAGTATAAAAGGCTGCAAGTGCTAGCCAGAGAACTCCAGTTCAGTTCTCTTGGTCTTCTTCCCACTCCAGCCAGTGAGATCATCTCCTGAACCGATTGATAGTGCTCTCAGTCAGTCCCCTTTTGACTTCGATTCCCTAGAGCTCCAGTCGACACTGAAGCCTTTTGGGTTGTTTCACTACCCCCTTTCTAAAGATTGACTTTCAGGCAATCAAAAGGGATTTGTGTGGGGTGAAGACTTGTAAAAGGCTCCGGCCTCTTTTGGAAATAGAAGCAAGAAATCCTTAACGAGATCACAAGGACCTCGTTTGCATAGGGACAGGAAGGGAGTGTGATCCTAGTGGTGACTTACTAGGAAGCTGGTAGTCTTGGTTACGACAAAAGAGTAGTACTTAGAGCAGTGATGATGAGGGAATGAGAACAAGATAGTTTGTTATTGTGACTGGCTGTAAGACCAGTCTTATATACTGCCCAATACTGTTTGTACATGTGTGTGCAGGAGGATATAAAGAGATACACAGCCCTGATAATCGATAAGAGGGATAAGGGCCATTGGCTGATAATCGATAAGAGGGATAAGGGCCATTGGCTGATATGGTGTATCCTAATAATGGTATTATATGGTGTCAGAATGATGCCATAGATAAGAGATAAGAGTCTAGACCTATAATGTCATAACGACATCATAGATAAGGATCTAGACCTTCGTAATATGAATAGTGTAAAAAGAGATCATGTGTTAATGACTCTAGAACCTGGTATCAGGATTAGAAGATCTGAATAAGAAATACCAGGATTCCTGACAATCCTATGGTGGGATTGAAATGGCCCTGGGTGCTGACAGGTTTGCATGGTAGAATTCAGTCAGTGCTTCCTTTGCATTACTGAGGTCGGCTTTCAGTTCCAGGTATGATCCATGTCATTGTAGCCCTTCCAATGAATGAGGAATTCCAGTGTTTTATTTTTATAGCATGAATTGAAGTTCCTGTTCACCTCCCATCCGTTGTCTCTGTCTTTAGTGACATTGATGGGTCCTGGGTTGGTGCAAGGGTTGCCCCTCTTAGTCGGTCATGGTACAGTTTAACCCGCAAGATGTTTACTACTGGGTGGATTGGCATTAATTTTGGTAAATTTAATTCAATGGCATTGGGTCCTGCCAAGCTGATGATAGTGTAAGGGCCAAGCCATCACTCAGATAGCTTGCGTGATGCACGTGTCAAATGCAAATTTTCTGTGGATAGCCAGCAAGTCTGCTGGCTGATGGCATACTTGGGTGCTGCTGAGCAGCATTTATCAGCGTTGACCTTCATTCAGTCTTGTGCCTGTTTCATATTTTCATTCATGCTTTCTATTACATCTTCCATCTCCAAAGTGAACTTCTGAACCACTGGGGCCATGTCCGAGTTAATGGATTCAATTCCCATTTGGGGAAGGTATAACTGTGTCACATCAAAGGGTGACTTCTTGGTTGAAGCATGATTTTTTGTATTAATGGAGAACTGGGTGATTGGCAAGTCAGGCAAACCATGAATCTTGCTTTTCAAAGCAATAGATCCATAAAAACTTCCCGATCTCCTTATTGACGATGTCTGTCTGTTCATCTTCCTGTGGATGGAAAGATGTCAATAGTTTAGTGGTGATACCGAGGGTGTTGTTAAGCTCCTGCATAACTTGTACTGCGAATTGTGGGCCTTGGTCCGAGGTGATAGAGCGTGGAAGGCCATGATGCTTCCATATGTTAGCCAAGAATGGGTCATTTTATTCCAAGTGGTGTAGAATCTTGAGGATGATTTGATTGTACTCAGCTTGGTTATCTGTTTTTGTAAATATCATTAGGTCATCAATGTAGACCACGACCATGTCATCCATATCGGAAAAGATCTCATTTATCATCACTTGAAATGTGGTGGGGAAGTTGCAAAGTCTGAAGTACATGACCAAAGGTTTGAATGCTCCATGGAAGCATACAAATGCCACCTTCCATTCATCACCTTCGTTCTAGCCCCATCTTAGATCCATTTTTGTAAATCACTTAGACCCTTGGAGTTTATCCACTAGTTGCCCAATTAATGGCAAAGGGTAGCTATTTTCAATGGTGGACTCATTGAGGTATCAGTAATCCTGTACCATATACTTCTTGCCATCTTTCTTAGGCATGAAGAACACTGTGGAGGTCTGTGGGAATTTAGAAGGTCTTATGTAACCCTTCTTTAGCTGATCATCAAGGAACATGATAAGCTCTTCTTGTTTCTGCCTGGGTAGAGGTATGATTCTGCCCTTCTTGGATTTAAATGTGTTCTTGGGATTGGTGGCGTGATCCCATGGTTTCCAAAGTGGCATTCACTTGGGTTCTTTTTTTGGGGATACTTTAAGGAATTTATGGTATTCCACTGGGACTAACTTCTCGGGGGTTTTCTCTCTGGGTTTCTGAGATTCCTGTTGTACATTGAGCATACAGATTGTTTCATGGATGTAATATTGGTTATCATATTCCTCTTCTTCCACTTCTTGGATGAAAGTGGACTTGTCTCGCAGCATGTGACAGTGTTGTGGGCAACGAGTCATCCTGACTGTGCCTTTTGACCAATCAATTTCTGGGTTGTGGAGTTGCAACCACAAGAAACCCAAAATGAAGGGGTTCTTTCCCAGATTGGTCACTTCTGCTGTGACTTTCTTATGATGTCCCTGGAATTCTATGACCAGTTCCATGGAGTGTGTAATACTTCCAGCAGAGTTACATGTTCCATCCATGTTGTATACAGGAATGGGGTTTTATAAAGGGATGAGTGGGACCCTGTGTGTCTTGGTCCATGCTTTGTTGATAAAGATAGTGTTAGCACCTGAATCCAGGAGTGCATCTATCTGAGTAAAGTTTTGCTGCTTTGTGAATGGCACAATCTGAATAGATTGATTGATTTCTTGTGCAGGTCTTATGGTTTGCACCTAAGTGTCATCTGGGATTTCTGAACTATTTTTGTTTTTTGTAGATGAATTAAGTGCAGGTTTAACATCCCTGCTGAGCCCATTTGGGGGCCCCTCTGATGGCAAATTGGAAATGAGATTTGTTGCTGTGGGATGCTTGTGATCAATGATTTCTTCCATAGTGAGGTTTTCATATTGGTTCTGCCCCTTCACACACCCAAACATGTGTTGTCAGAGCTAGGCTTTTCCTGCAGACATGGCAGCAAGAGTTTCATAATCTTTGAACCAGGTATGGACCTTGTCCAGTGACATTCCTTTTATGGAAGATGTCCAATTGTGACCTTTTCCCTTGTTGTCCTTGTGGTGCTTTTATCCTTGTTCCAGGAGGTAGCAGGTTGTTCGGAGTCTGTGGCACACACTTGGCAGCTGTCCCCTTTACCCTTTCCTTTGCCCCTTTTGGAGCATGTTTTCTGGTGACCACCTCCAAAGAAGTGGCACTCTGGGCACTGTAGCTTAGGTTTTGAAGTGACCATCTTGCTGACAGTTAAAACATTTTCTTTTACTACCTGTCTTGACGGCATCAATGTCCATGGTGTTAGGGTACTTTTGCTTGACCCATTCCGCCATCCCTTTCTGAATGAAATCAAGGAGCTGCTTATATGCCCTGCCTGCCAAAGGCCTTCCTTGAACTGTTAGAGGAAAGCATAGCACCCCTTTTCCAAAATTGAATGCAAGACAATATCCTTATCCATGTTTTGCTCAAGCAGTTCAATCTGCCAAGTGTCATTGTAATCTGCAAGGAGTGTGTAGTTCTTGAATTTCAACAAGAATACTTTTATGGGGTGTCCCTTTTGCTTTAAGTTCTGGGGGGATAGCCGGTTTTGGTCCTTCTCATTGGTGGACCTAAAGTGTTTTTCAACCAGGAGAGCAAAGTCATTCCAGTCATCTTCTCCTGTGTCGTGGGGTATGGCAAACCATGCATGACAGCATGGTGTGTATTCCTTTTTGTCCAGGGAGCATGGTATGATTTTCATGCCTCCAGGCACAAACATGTGTCCACCACCCCTTAAACATTTTTCCATGAGTACCATCAAAGGTACTGGGATCTAACAAGATATTTGATAGTTTTTGCTCTGCTGGAGCCACTATTTGTCCTGCACTGAGTCCTGCCATTGGTATGGCCAAGTCCTATGCTTTCAGCTGGACTACTTCCTGCAACAAGTTGATGTTTAACATTCTAGATGTGTCCAGCACATGCTGCTGTGCTTCCATGAAAAGGCAGAGTTCTCCTACTAAGTTTCCCCATTTGCCATCTGTGGTGGCAGCGGTAGAAAGGGCTATAGTGAAGGAAGTGGGGAGGGAAGTCATGATGAAATGCACCTCTTCTCTTTCTCTCTTTACAACCACTTCTGGATGAGGTGACCAACCGTCTCTAGTTATGGTACACAAATACTTGATTTTAGGTTCTTCAGCCCAATCTGACGACTGTTATGCTCGACCCAGGTAGGCGTGAGGATAGACTTGATGGAACAAGAGTTCATCCTAAGGGTCGTCCTTTAGGATTTTGAGCGTCAAGATTGACATTGGAGTTTCTGAGGTTTTGAAGGAGTGCCCACTCAGTAGTAGGGCAAGGACTAAGAGAAATCCTACAGCGAGGGACTAAGACCAGGTATATTCAAGGGAGTATCGAGTAGGTCAAAGTTAAGTTGAAGTACAGGGATTGCACTAGTTTATATAATGGAGATATACTGTGCATGGACCAGGTAGTGCCAGTTTAGGAACAGGGAGAGAGTTGTGCAAACATAGAAATAAAACAGTGTCCGTGGGAGAAGGGGGTAATCCCTGAGAAGACAAGGAAAGGTTATGGATAGCTATGCACAGCATGTAAGGAAAGAAGCTGTGTTAAGCGGAGGGTGTTCCTTTAGGAACAGTGAAAAGTTAAGTCAAAGTGATGGTCATGATAGACAAGGGAAAAGAGGACATAGCATAAAGGAAAAGAGGTGGTCATAACAACAACCCATATGCAATGGTGGAGGATACTAAAGGGGTGGGATATACGAGTTCCCCAGTGTCAGATTAGAGGTTGTTGGGGTTGATGCTGGGAGTGGTCCAGATGAGAGACTCTTGTGTAATTGGCAAAAGCAATGAGGCATTGGGGATTCCTGATCTGAATGCAACCATGATGGTCCGAAGAGGGTCTATTAAAAAACCTTCTGAGTCTCTTGGCAATATGTACAAGCTTGGCCTTAATTCCTCGTGTAGTAAGGAAAGGAATCTTGTGGCTGGTGAGGGAGCGTCAACTCCTACTTGTACTGGCACAGGTGGCAGACTACCAACCAGCGCATGCTCACACTGAACTGGCTCTAAGCCTCTCTGGATCGTGGGGAGGGCAGTACCTCCAGTTGTGACCATTGCCACGTAAGGGTGGAGGAGGGTATCTTCCATGGGACAGACCTCATCAAGAGCGGGAAAGGGGTGATGTGACCTATGGAAGGAGATGGTCACTACCAGACATCAGAACGTGCTGTGAACTGTGTGAGGACTTGACCATGAACTAACTTGTGTTTGCATGTTGGTGGAGTGATTTGGTAGAGTAGTAATAG